>LOJH01000552.1:9034-19551 GCA_001685095.1 Ellobius talpinus | reverse complement strand
AGTAGCCAGGCAGGAAGTATAGGTGGGACAACCAGACAGGAAGTAGAGGCGGGCTGATGAGAACAGGAAAATTCTGGGAAGAAGGAAGCTCTCTCCTCAGTCCTGCCCAGACATGGAAAAATAAAGATGTGACCTGCCCTGTTGAAAAAGGTACCAAGCCATGTGGCTAACACAGATAAAAATAATGGGTTAATATAAGTTATAAGAGTTAATAAGAAGCCTGAGCTAATGGGCCAATAAGTTTATAACTAATTCAGACTCTCTGTGTGATTTCTTTGGAACCTAAACAGTTGTGGGAACTGGGCAGGACAAAAACCCAACAAGCAGGTCCTCCTGTTACAACAAGCCTTTCTTTTGACCAGTGTTCATACTCTTACTGACATGCAACACACATTAAACATACTCACTATACTTTGTTAATAAAAACCTCTCAATTGTAATTTTTATGTGTTTTTTTTTAAATTGAAACAGAGATAGGCCCAGTAGAGCACACATGTAATCTTAATCACTCAGGAGGCTGTAATAGAAGATGGCTTCAGCCCACAAACTCAAATCTAGCCTGGGAAAAAAATATTTTGCCTCAAAAAAAGTAAAATAAAAATAAAGTAAATCAACATAATAGTACAGGAAACAAAATTTGGCCTGGATTCATAATTACATGCTATATGCTACCATATATCATATACATACAGCTGGCACTGGAAAATAAGACTATTCATAGTATCTTCATAATTATTCAGATCACATAAATTAGCAACAGATTTGCAGTTATAATCCATGCAAGCCAATGAAGAATATAAGTGCCATCACTTCCATTAGTAACAGGAATAGAATCTGGCAAATTCAATTTTTGGCACAAAATCTTTTTGGAGGACAATTTAGAAATATCTATCTATCAAAACTTAAAATTTAAAATGCACATATCTTTAGCCAAGCAATTCTACTCCTGAGAAATTATGTTATAAACTCATTCATTAAATCAAAATGTAAGTAGAAGGAAGTTCACTTGAGACTTTAAGAGCAAAAGGAGTAAGAAAAAAACCTCAATGTTTAGATGGGAGATTAGTAACCAGCTAAGTGCCATAAAGGTCATGTAATGACTGAATAGTCAGTAACTTTTAACATTTTTCAAAATAAAGAGCCATATATCTATGTTTTAATATGGAAACATCAGTATAATATATTGTAGTGAAATTTCATTTGTATTTTAATAAATAAAGCTTGCCTGAAGATCAGAACGCAAAACAACCACACTAGTCAGCCATACAGGCCAGGCGGTGGTGGCACATCCCTTTAATCCCAGCAGCCACACTAGTTAGCCATACAGGCCAGATGGTGGTGGTACACACCACAGGATGAGACAGGAACTGCTGTCAGTCTGAAGATTTCATAGAGGTAAGACCGCTCTTGTGGCTTGGCTGCTTTGCTTTTCTGATCTTCAGGTTGAACCCCAATATCTGTTTCTGGGTTTTATTGTTCATGCTACAATATATTGATAAATGGAACCACTGAATGTAGTATGCCTCTATATATGTAAAAATGCAAGCACGTGCACAGAAAATTTCTAGAGGCATGAGAACGTTTAAGTACGTAGGACTTTTGCAAAAGGAAACTGCTGGTCTGGGGTAGGAGGGAGGCTTATTTTACCTTGTCTATCTTTTTGTCCTGATTAAAATTTAACATATACATGTAGTATATGTATTTGTTAATATGGTTGCTATTATATTCTTCTAAATATGCAAAACATTAATTATGTGTGTAGGAAGTAGATGCTGGGTATCCTTCTCTGTTGCATTCCATCTTCCTTTTTTTGAGACAGCTTCTCCTGCTAATTTTGAGCTATCTTGTTTACTAGGCTGGCTGGCCAGAGAGCACCAGGGATTCTCCTTTCCTTACCCCACCCCCAGTCTGGGGACACTATACCACACACACTGCCACAACTGGCTTTATATGTGGGTGCTGGGCATCTGAACCAGCAAGCATTTAAGGACTGAGCCATCTTCCAAGCATTCCCATGCCCCAGAAATTTTTACTTGGAAATGTATACCATTCAAGATTTTATTGTTTATAATTAGCACATAATAACCTAGCAAACACAAAAACTTTAAAGTGGAAAACCTCTCCTAAAGCTATGTAGAACAAAACAACCAACTGAATTAGAAGAACGAACATGTATAATGGGTACAGAAAAGACTTGCGAGGACAATTTTAGGTCAGAAGACCCTTAAAGAGCAATTTCATTTTTAGAAATTTCACATTTACACTTAGCCTTTTTATCCTGAGAGTTAAAATGCACTGCTGCTCTTAAGAGTTCCTAAGGGTGTGGTTTAAAGCGGAGTGAAGAGTGAGCTAGATGGGTGAGAGAGAGGAAGGTGAGGAAGTGGAACAGGAGTCCTTGTGTTCTGTACTGAGTAAAGCAGAAAGAAGATAATGGAATACAATGGGCAAAGGTCCCTAGAGCAAGCATTCTTTAGAGTTCATCTGCTATTCCGACCACTGCGCAGGTATTAAAATTCTGACCTAAGAGGAGAAAGGTCTATTAACAATCAACTCAACATCATGGACTGATTTTAACTTCAAGATGTTACATACATATAATAAAATTAGGTTGTTCAAATAAAAAGAGAATAACCAAAGGTAACCAGTTTTTCTGGAGTCTAAAAGGACGACTTAGTGGTTAAGAGAGCTTGCTGCACAATGATGAGGAGCAGAGTTCAGACCCCAGCAAACACATAACATCTCAGGCATTTTGCAAACACCAGTAACTTCAGCTTCATTTGATATGATGTCCTTTTTCTGGCCTCCATGGGCATCTCCACACACATGTGCGCGCACATACACACACACACCCCAGTATGCATGTATGTATGTGTGTGTGTATGTGTGTACATGAATTTTTAAAAAACAAGTCTTTTGCTAAGTACTATCAATTTTGCTTTAATATTTTTCTTATTTTGATTTACTAAATAAAAAACACTTATTTGTGTATGTGTGCACACATATGCCCTAGTATGTGTGTGGAGATAAGAGGACAACTTATGGGAGTTGGTTTTCTCCTCCTACCATGTGAGTTCCAAGGATTGAACTCAGATTGTCAAGGTTGGTGGCAAGTGCCTTTATTAGGTAAACCATATTGCCAACCCAATAATTATAGTTTTAAAAAGCAATTCCTTTAATTTTTAACTGTGGGCATGCATTTGCTATGTATTCCTAAATTTATCTCCTGAGATCTGGGCTCTTGGTGCCTGGCATGGTGGGATCTTCCTCCCTCTATTGGCCTTCTTGGGCACCAGACATACACAGTGCACTTAGATAACATGTAGGAAAATTGCTCATGAAATAAAAATATAAACATATAAATGTTTATTATATATATAAAACAACAAAATAGAACAAACATTGATTTCAATCTTGCTATCACTTTAACAAATGCTTTGAGTTTCCGGTCCACTAATTTACATTTACATTATTTTTGTTGTTTTTGTTTTTTAAGACAGGGTTTCTCTCTGTGTACTCCTGGCTGTCCTGAACTCGCTCTGTAGACCAGGCCAGCCTTGAACTCACAGAAACCTGCCTCTGCCTCCCAAGTACTAGAATTAAAGGTGTTAACCACCATCGACTGGCTTTCCTAATTTAACTTGCATAAACTAAATTTTAGGTATTAATTCTGTGAAGGTTGTAAAACAATAATCAGTCTCAGCATCTGGTCAATATTTAAACTTTTTTCTATTTTACACATATACAATAGAATAACAAAATGAAGATTAATGAAGAAATTTGAACATACCCACATTGTTAAGCACAATGTACACAATCTTATAAGTTGTAGTTTTACCTCATGTAAAGCTTTTGCCTCTTGTAAGTTTTGTATGCTGACTTTGAAACCATAGGTATTGTTTAAAGATGGTCCGTCAATCTGAGAAGTTTCTTTCTTTGGAGTATTTACTGCTGCAAACTGATTCTATTAAGAAAAGACACAGCCAGAAACAAACATGAACAGCCATTTAAGAAAAAAGTTTTGTTAACATTCCTATTACTTTAGTAACTGTAAAAATGTGATCAATCTATAAACAGACCATGTGTTGACATTTGATTTTACAAGCTCTGAATATGGAAAGCAGTAGTTGGGTAGAGCTCAAACTTCTACTCCATAGATATTTATCTTGACTTTTCTTGAAACAGAAGTAGCTAATATGGAAGTGGTTTCTATCATTTATTTCCAAAGACAATGTCTAATGCATTTCTTTCACATAACCTTATACTTATCAATTAAGTACTATCATATCTCTAGTAGTTGAATAAGGACATTTTTATTTCTCAACTTCAATAGTAGATAATGTTGCTTTCTATGTAATTTAGTGAAAGAAATTTAAAAATTAAGTTATATTTGAAAAAATAAACCAACAAAAAGGATATATTTCTGGTGGGATCAAAATCACTTACTTGAGCTCTGCTGTGACTGGACTGTTCTGATACTGCCAGTTATCAGTTAATGTATGTGTATCCTCATAATCCACAATTTGGCTATCATATTCACTTTCTCTGTAATATTTGTATTTACACATAAGAATATTTTAGATCCCAACAATAAAAAACCAAAGAAAAATGTAATTTCTTGTTGTCTCAAAGATATGTAAATAATGTTGCAAAAAATGAAACAATTAAGTTCATACACAGTTATGAGTTATCTGAGGTCTAAAATGAAGACTTGGTCTTGCACTGACCTACAGATGTTTAGTATAGTTACCTTCACTTGTGTTGTCAGGAGAACTGTCCTGAGACTTTCAGTATCATTCCCTTTCTTATTACACAACTTCTGGGTTTTGGGTTCTGTAGAAAGAAATTTCATTTTTAACTTGTATATCTGCTTCTGTTTTTTAAAACAAATTTTGTTGTTTCAAACACTTAAATATGTGTGAGTATCATTCTATACTCCAAATTTCATAATTTAAAAGTAAAATTAAAATCTTAAATCTCCACAAAATACTAGAAAATTTTGCATTTTATATATGCACACTGGCGTTTTACTATTGAGTTTCATATCTTAGTCATTACCATTGGGAATAATTTACTCATCAAATATTTATGATGAGGGAAAGACATCAAGTTTCTTCCGTGCTTTAGAATCATAAATTCATCATACATAAATGAAGGTGAAATTACAACAGTTCTATATAGACCACATTCTAAGACCTTTCAGTAGAAATCTGTGGATAGTACTAAATCCAACATATACCAGGATTTTTTTCTATACTTACCTACCTATCCCACATAACAGCATTTAATTTATAAGTTAGGCAAAGTAAGCTTAAAAATACCCAGTAATAAAATAGAATGACAATAATATACTCTAATAATTTACATGAATGTGATCTTTTCCCCCTTTTCATAAGGAAAGTATCTTCCCGCTTCTCTTTGGCACCTATAAATCATCAGCATCATTACTTCTGTGCTTCGGGTTCATGAAGTAAAATAACAACCACTTGAACAAAGTGTTCTAATCAACAACTGCTGACTGGATCACTAACAAGAGAGTAATGGGTAGAATGCTATACTAGATAATGAGATGGTTCATATCCTGGGAGAGAAAGGATAAAAAGTCATGATACTCAAACAGTACATCATTTCAAACTCAGGGTTCATTTACTTACAGAGTTTTATAATTAGTATTTTTGAACTGCAATTGTCTGTGTGTGACTGAAACTGATAAAAGCCAAATCTTGAATGAGGGAGGAAGTAATTGGGAATTTATATCTAGTTAACACTTGGTATCTTTGAACTGAAGTATGCATAGCAGGAATACATAAATGATTTCTCCTGACTGTCATGCAGTAAGAGTATAAGAAGGCCAGTAGAGGCTCAGGCAAGAGATGATAATGAGCCATCATAAGGCTGTGGTGGCAGAGGTAAAATGAAGTAGAAAATTTTGAGTTATTTAGGAAGTGAATCAAAGAACATTGTAATGGATGGAACAGGGTGCTGATTAAGGGAATCAGACATATGTATTGTGCCTAACTTTGCTGAATGATGAGACAATGACATTATTCACAGAGAGAGAGAATGGAAAGATTTGATGGGTCTGTAAATGGCTCATGCAGCAAATGAATCTGAGTGTGTTGGTAAGGTGGTAGTGCATGCTGACATTGAGATCATGATTTAAGGGTTAAAAAAAATCAATCTTGTAGTCCTTTGAATATTCAATCGGAATGCCATATAGTCAAGTAGGATAGTATTCTACAGCCTAAAATAGAATTCCCAACTGGAAATACAAATTTGTGAATTATCAATATTAACCCTGTGGTCAGGAATTTGATCATTTAGGAGAAAACTCAAAGGAAAGCTTAAGACATAATAAATTGCAACATTTAGATGACAACTAAGAATAGTAAGATATATTTAAAAGAAAATCAAGTAGAAAGAAATAAAAATGAAGACAAGAGGAACTCCAGAAACTAAGTTGTGGGCAACAGGCCATGATTGCTTAGAGGGCACGATTAAAAACTAAAATGCATCTATTGGCTTTAGTTACAAGTAAGTTTTGAGAAACTTTTTTCCCCCTGTTTTTCCAGACAGGGTTTGTCTGTAGTTTTGGAGCCTGTCCTTGTAGGCCAGGCTGGCCTCAAATTCACAGAGATCCGTCTGCCTCTGCCTCCAGAGTGCTGGGATTAAAGGTATGTGCCATCACCCCCGGTGAAAAACTTTTTCTTTTAAACAGTGGAATGACAGAGTTCAGATTAGGGTAGGCTGAGAAATGAATACAAAGTGAATAAGCAGAGTTGTTAAGAGAAATCTTGTAAAAAGCAAGCTGGCTTTAAAGGAGGAAGAAAAATTTGGTCTGAGATATAAGGTCAAGGGAAATTTTGGCTGCTTCTATATTAAAAGGTGGGAAAGAGGCTGGGGATATACTTCTGCAGTGGAGTATATGTACAAACCTTGGGTTTGAGAATCAGAACAGGGAAAATCAAAAATCAAAAAGGTGGTGACTTGGGCATGTGTAAAAAAGCCAATGGTAAAAATCCAGTTCAGAAGCAGGTAAGGAGGTAAGGCTTCTCAGTGGTTTGTCTATTTCACCCAGAAGGTAGACAGATACAATGTAGTTCACAGTAGAAAGAAAACATTTCCATCTATTGATTCCCTAAAGCATGATGAGTCAAAAATCACCATTTCCTGAGCTACAATTTCAATTACAAGACTATAATTTTTATCATATAGTCTAATGTTTCATCTCTATCTTTGAAGAAGCATATGTAGCCTTTCCACTATTTATACACTTACCCATTGATAAAGGGCTAAGGCCAGTTACTTCAGGAAGCTTTTCTAGAAATTTTCTCTGCATAACTGGTGTACTATGAAGGCAAAGTGGATCACATTTCCCAGTTCTTGCTCTAGCATTAATTGGAGAGATCATTTGAGGCTCCCGAGGCTCACTGCAGGGGCTTTTTGGGATACTATCTTTTGTTGGCTTTAAGAAGTTCTCAGCAGCTAGGGAACATAGTTCCTCCATCGGTGATGAGTGTCTATCATCTCCATTTAATGCTTTGAAATCTGGGGATGTTGCTTGTTGCCAAGGTGGAATACCTGGAGAATCAGGGGAGCTGCAACTAACATAACAATTATCATCATCTTCATCTTCCTCAGGAACAGCTGCAGAGGTGAGTGGTGGCAGTGTCTGACTGACACTTACAATCTGATCACATCCTGTAGTTGTTGCTTGTAAGGCAATGTGAGCCTTAGTAACTTCTTCCTTGGTGTGTGCTGTAGTAGAAAGTGTATGTGGGCATGCATCCATTTGTGAAGACACTGCAGGTGTGTCAGCTGGATTAACTAAAGGACTGATGTTTTCAGCAGATTTTATCACTCCAGTTAACTCAGTTTTAGAGAGTTTCTTTGAACGTTCATATTCTTCTTTGGCTTGAAGCCATGCTTGGACCAGTTGTCGACTCGGGGCATATTTGCAAGGCATAATTACAATTTTTTTATCTTCTACCATCTTATGGCTATTACTTGACCCTTTATTCACAACTGCTTGGCCATTACGAAGAGGGGAGCCTGGTCTGGGACTCTGAGTCATTGCTGAGAACGCTGTTTTCCACAGGCGAAGTCCTTCCAAGGAAAAGTCTCCTTCAAATTCAACCAGGTCATTTGGAAGTCGAGTTTCCACCATGAGAAGCCGTCCACCAATCTCCCTATAAATACATTTTTAGAACATATGTTTTTGTCTCAAGAAACAATTATCCAAATAAGTTCCTACCTAACAGATTTAGAGTCCCTTTTGGTGTCTCAAATATGACAATTTCTTTTTCCACTTATCCCAAATGTAGACAAAACACTCCACCTTCAGATTCAATATGCTTTTCTTCACTGGCATATAATTACAAAATTTCTTTGAAAGGCATCATCACCACAAAAGAAGGTATTTTTTGTTTCAATTTAGTGTCCCATGAAACTTTCTTTGGCGATGACACAAACTCATCAAAATCCTTTCCACTAGTCTTCTCTGTATGTGTTTGGGTATGTTTTTATATGAGTGAGTTAACAATATGTGGAAGGCAGAGGATGATATTACATGCCCTCCTTAGTTGCTCTCCACCTAAGTTTTGGAGACAGCAACTCAAACTAAACTTTAAGCTCATCACTCTGATTAGCTGGATGGCTAATGAGCTCCAGGGATCTGTGTGCCTGCACCTACCAAGTGCTAGGGTTACGGACAGGAGCCATCATGTCCAGATTTCATGTGTGCACTAGGAATCCAAACTCAGGTCCCTATGCTTATGCAGCAGGCACTTTATCAACTGGTTAATCTTCCCAGGCACTCACTATTAATTTTAAGCAATGTTCTACTCTCACCATACACAGATAAAAATCAATAATTTGTCTTTTATTTCTCTAAAGCCTCTTTATCTCCTAGTACCTATACCTTTGTATTTTTAAAATTCTCTCAATATTAAAAAAAGCATGCATTTGTTGGTGGTATACTATGAGGTTTTGGGTTCAATGTTCAGTATCAAACAAAATCCCATCTACACAGCTGAGGGAAACAACTATAATTCTGTTCTCTCATGTATTTGAGTTTATAAACACAATAACTTTGGAATTGGCAGAACACAAAATGAACAGCCTAAATTTCACTAATGTTTAAACTCATGTGTATATAATGAGAATCAGTAACTGAAAGATAACTGGTTTAGTTTGTGGGGTGTGTGTACATGTGAACATGGTTGTCAGAGGACAAACTTTTGAATGTTCTTCTGCAGGTGCTGGCCTCTCTCTTTCATGGACCTGACTGAAATTCACCGAGTAGAATAGGCTGGCTGTTCAGCAAGCCCCAGGCTCTACCTGAACCACCTCTATAGTGATTTAGGATTACAAGTACATGCCATCAGTCCTCTTTTGTTTTTGTTCTTTTAAACAAACAGCCCCCCCCCCGCATAAGTCTAGATTACCGGACTTATGTCCTCAAGCACTTTACCAACTGATTCATCTCCAAAGCCCCAAACTCTTGGATTGGGTCATGTACTCTGTTAGCTCTTGTTAGTTATGTGCTACCTTAGTGATGAGAGTCTAGAGAACTATCCAAAGACTGCTACATAAAACAGTACAATGACTACCACTTCACTCTTTGTTGTATGCATCTTCTCTGAAAATTTTTAATGAAAGATAAGATATGGAGAAATCACACCTCAATCACACCTTAGTAACTATAAAAAGCTAATAGCACTATCAACAAGACTAAAGATGTTGAAATCAAATGAAAAGTAGTTTAAAACAGACATATCCAAAACTAATGTTCATTTACTATCATAAAAGAACTTATGTGTCCCCAAAGGTCCATGCATTAGAGGCTTGGTCCTTTGGGACTCTGAGAGTTGCCAGAAACTTTAAGGTTTAACTTTAAGGTGGGTGGGACTCATTGAGAGGTCTTTAGATTATGGACACTGGTCTCTTCTTTTTGGTCCTAACTATCTAGTGAGAAGTTTGGCTCTGCCAAATGTGCCTATTTTGATGTGCTATTGCCAACAGACCCAAGTCATAAGTTGAACATGGACTGGAACCTCTGAAACTGTGAGTCCAAGTGAATCTCTTCTCCTTATAAACTGGGCAGCATACAGCATTTCTCACAGTGACAGAAAGCAGATGAACACATTTATTAAAACAAAACAAACCTTAAAGAAACAATTTTTTTTAAAAGTCCAAAAGCTTAATTTTGGTTTGGTGAGATGGTTCTACAGGTAAAGCAGTGGTCACCAAGTCTAACAACCTAAGTTTGATCCTTGGGGCCCACATGGCAAAAGGTAGGAATTGAGTCCCAAAAGACCTCCATACTTGTGATATGCACACAGATAAATACACATACACCAAAAAAGTACATAAAAAAGCTTAACAATTAAAACTTTCATTTATGGGTTAAAACTCAGTGGCAGTGTTTGCCTATGATATGAGGTCCTAGGTTCAGTTCCCAGAATTGAATTCACACACACACACACACACACACACACACACACACACACACACACACA
>LOJH01000551.1:47966-60176 GCA_001685095.1 Ellobius talpinus | reverse complement strand
TCCATCCATCCATCCATCTCTCCATCCCTCTATCCCTCCTTCCCTCCTTCCATCCCTCCATCCCTCCTAGGCACTGAGTACTAGACTCCATTGCTAGGCACCAAGGTTGCAGCAGCTAGTGCAAGAAAAGCTCTGCCTGTGTGGCACTCCTGCAACACCAAGGAAGTCAGACAACACAAACAAGCAAGCAGTGTGTCCACAGTTCAGGCAACAGAGAACCAAGCATAAATGATAAATGCCTTTTTCCTTGTTTCAAAACTTTGCTATTGTTTGTTCTAAACCCATATATAGTGTATTGTAGGAATCACATTTTAGTTTTCTGAGGGATTCTGAAACATGGTTCCTGGCCGTGTCTTGCTGTCCTGTGTGGACACCTTTCCACAATAATTTACTGCTCTGTGGATTCCTGTTTCAGAAGCCAAAATGGTATACATCACATTTCTGTGGCAATGTTATATTGTCTCTAAGTTTTCTAGGCTGTGATTAGAGCCACCCTCTGAGATCAGATGACACTGCCTAACACTAGATGGTTGGGGATGTAACATTTGGGTCCTGAGGTCTCTCTACAGCCCTCTCTGGCTCCCTGGTAGCCCCTCAAGCTCATGTCACTTTCTCCTCCTTTTGTACCTAGATAAATCTGGTGTGCACATAGAAATGATCAAACACCAACTCCTGTCCTTAGAGAAGATCATTTAGCAACTGATAAACTGTCATTATCTTCACATTGGTGTTCCAAGGCCTGCTTTTGCAAACAAGCTCTTGAGCTGTGACTGGAGGCTCTTCTGTATACAGTGCCAGGGACCCTCTTCTGGCCCAACTAGCCTCATTAGGTGGTGTGGGGGCCTTTCTAGGATGGAACTGGAATAACAGGAGGTGCTGTGAGAGAAGAGACCTGGGTAGAGTTAGTGACTTCCTCATCCCACAGAAGAAGCATGTTTCCTTTTTTTCTTCTTTTTTAGACTGATTTACTTTCTCCATGTAAGTGTTTGGCCTGTATGCATATATTGTACCATATATGTGTGCAGAGTGCCCACAGAGGTAAGATGAGGGCATTGGGTCCCCTGGAGCTGGAGTTACAGACAACTGTGGGTCATCATATGGCTTCTGGGAACCAAACCCAGGTCCTCTGCAAGAGCAACTGGTGCTCTTAACTGCCAGACCACTTCTCCAGCCCTGAAGCACACTCTGCTGCCAGGGCAGGGAGCAGCAAGGCACCCCAAGGTTTTCCGTGTCCATTCTGGCACATCTAAACCTAGACTGTCCAGAATGGCCACTACCAGTCACTGGAGGATTTTGAGCACTTAAACTATGACAAATTGCTGCTGAAAAATTAAAGATTCTAGTTGATTCCATTTTAAAAGAATTGTTACAACCTGCCAACAGAGGCGAGAGAAAAAGCTACAAAAAAGACTGAAAGATTCAAAAATTATTAGAAAACATTCAAGACATTGGGAACAGCTCAAATATATGAATGCACTTGAACAGCTGTGTTTTTATGAGGTATAGATACTGATCAAGGAACTGAAGAAAGTCTGGCATTTGAATCGAGATAAATTTTAAGATAAAGTACACACCAGAGTGTGAAGAGGTAGCACCAAAGGAATGTAAAATATCTCATTAATATCTCTAAAACATTTATTACAGATTAGAGTAATATTTGGATATATTATGTTAAAGAAAATACACTGCTAACACCAACTTCACCTGTTTACTTTTGGAACTGTAGCTTCTATGACGCCTGAAAGTACATGTGTAGTTAACACCATGTTTCTATTGGGTGGGTGGCTCTAGGCTCTCTTGACCCTTGCTCAGGACAGAGGCTGTTTATGACTTTGTGTGGCTGAGCTCTCCTGATAACCCCCATTAGTGTATTTTGACACATGCATTTTCTCCTAGAGCCTCATTTTGGAGAGGAGGTGACTCTGGGTAGGTACCTAGGGGGCACCACCACCTTGTATAAGAGGACACAGTCTTTAATTCTAGCTATTGTCTTGTCTCTTTCTGTGGTGGCACTATCATTAGGCATGAGCTGGCAAGGTCAACAGGGTCATCATTTCACAGAGAACAGTCTCAGAAGGTCAAACTGAACTTCATTGAGTCCATAGCCAGGACTTAGACTAGAACCTGTACTCTGGTTTGCTGTTCAGTCTTTCTCTTGGTTGGTCAGGCTGCACAGGCCAGGGAAGTAGCAGGTACCACAGACTAGACAGATGGAAGACCTACAAGAGCTCTGTCTTGATGGCACCTGATGGCTGCCTCCCGTGCTTTCCTAGGTTTGTGAAGGACAGTGGCCATGCAGCAAGGTGAGGGACCAGGCAAGGTGGCAAGTGTGTGAAGCAGGTTCCTCAGAAGATGGATGTGGTGGTGGATAGGCCGTGTGATACCAGTGTTCGGTCTTCACTACACACTTGCAGTGTTCTCTCTTGGGGCCTTGTCTATGGTCTTAAGCAATGTTGGGAGCCTTGGGATGTGTCTTGTGTCTCCATTTACTGCCAGTGTGATCTGGGACAATCACTAATGTCAAATGGGGCTCTACCTTACATGGAGAGGGCTAGCCAGAGCAAGAGTATAAAGCGTTGGGCACCTCGCCTGGCACCTGGCATTGTGAACATTGTGGCTCAACTTGACACAAATATCTGCAGCTTTTCTGAGGCCCCCTTCACTCTCCGTGGAAAGTGATGTCCCAGGGGAAAAGGATGCATGCTGGGTGTTAAGCTTGGGAGGCAGGGCACCAGGTTGTGGAATGTCCTCTGGGTTCTTGAGCGTCCACGCTCAATCTTCAGCAGTTCAGCCCACATGCCATGAAGGAATGGGCCCCACTGCAGAACTCCAAAGGCATCAGAGATAGTTCCTGTTGCATTGGAGGAGAAAGATCCATCGCTCCTGTTACATCACGAGCCGGGGGCAGTCTGGATGAAATGAGTTTCTCCAGGGGATGGCTCACTATCCCAGATATTTTCTCGAAAGTATTAGTTGAGTAGGAGCCAAAAGGATTCCTTTTATATTTTGGATCCACTCAAAGTCCCTACGGGCAACCCTGTCTTCCAGAAGGGATTACAAATTCTGGATTGTGTAAACACTGTCTGTCCAGGAAACATCCCTGGTGATCTTCCTTCCTCCGGCCAGCTGCCTTGCAGGGAGAGAGCACAGCCAGTCCTGGCAGTGAGAGCTCTGAGAGGCCCAAACCTTCCCACTGGCCCTCATTCTCCTCTCTGGGAGGCAGTTCATTGTCTGTGACTAGTTGCTGTTGGACAATGCTTTATGGAACACTCATCTCCTTCCTTCCCCCTTCTCCATGGCCACTGGGGCCCAGAGAACCTTCCTGGAGCAAAGCAGGAGTCTGCAGGGGTAGGGGGCACACCCCAAACCATTTTGCATCCTAAATGCTGGTGTAATTTTGGTCTTTTTTTTTTTTTAACTTGCCTGAACTAATAGAAACTGGAATCTGGCTGGCCTGGATTCACTAAGCCCAGGCTTTCTTCCTAGCCTCTGCTGATGGTCACTGTGTGATAAGTAGTTGTGTCTGGCCCTTGCCTTTGAACTCGGAGCTCTGTCTCCCCCCACCTGGGATCCGTTTTGAACTGTCAGTTTCCAGGGATTAGATGCATGTTTAGGCTGGATGAACTCATGAATGAAAATATTTTGCTTCGTGGTTTCGGCAACAGAGACCTGATGATATGGCCCACTTTTCTCTCCACTCTCCCCCAGCACCCGCCCATCCAGGCCCACCCTACTAGCAGGGGCCAAGCTGCCCCCATGATAAATGGGAGGGAGCCTTCATGCCTTGAGAAAGCCAGGCAAGCCAGCAGCTCAGGGACAGGTGAGGCTTCACGCATGTAGAGATGTATTTTTCCTGGTTCTAAGGGACTTCCTTAGGATAGAATGGCAGAGGCACTATTGTTGGTTCTGTATGTGGGAGCGAAGGAAGGCAGAGGAGATGGCTGCCAAGGCTCCTGTGCTGTAGCCATCTGGACCTGAGGGCCCACTGGTTTCTTGAGCTTCAACGGGTGCAGGTCATGTGGCTAAGATGCTGGATCAGTCTTACTACCTTGAAGGTGTATGTTCCTCAGAGTTCAGTCCTCAGTTCCTCCTCCGCCTGGTTATATTCTCCTCAGAAAGCTGTGCGTAACTGTTCTGCACTCCTAGCTACAGATGAGGAGGTTGTGGTCACACATCTTGCCAAGGTGCCCTGAGGACCACCGGTGTGTGAGGGAAGGTGCCAACACGGCATCTGGCAAGGAGTTAGCCTTGCGTTGCTTTTTCCTGCCTTCATCTTGGGCTTGGCTGGGCCAGCATCCTGACCAGTTCCCTCTGCATTCTGTGCTCCCTCCTCCTCATGCCCAGAGAACATGGAAGACCTCTTGGGACTGCTGGAGCCTTGGTGTGGAGAGCCATCAACCACCAAGAGAATAAGACTAATAAATGGATTGGTGCTGTAATGAACCATGGCTGCCTCCTACCATCGTGTGGCTTGGCTGTGCCACCCCCCCAGGTGTGATATCAGGGCCACTTTCCACAGGCAAGCTAGCTGACCTGAAGGGGGTTACTGGGGCCTTGCTGTAGAGAAAGAACATAGTCTGGTGGATGCTAGAACCTCCCTGGATATAAAGGACTATATTGCTTAGTGGGGCCTAGGGTCAGTTGAGGATTAAAAACAAGTGTTGGGCTAGTAAACGGTACCTAGTTTGGCTAGGTAGGCAAGTGTGAGTGGTCTAGCCTTCAGTACTGAGACCTGCGCGTGTGTCTGGGGGAGGTGTGTGTGTGTGTGTGTGTGTGTGTGTGTGTGTGTGTGTGTGTAAAAGTGCATGCCCTCAGAGGCTGGAAGAGGGCAGAGGAGATGTAGGCTGTTGCAAGTTGCCTGATGTGGGTACTGGGAACAGAATTTGACTCCATTGCAAGAGAAATACATGTGCTTAATCCCTGAGCCATCTGGTCAACCCCTGGATGATCTTTTCTAGTAACTTGTTCTCCTCAGCAGAGACTTGTCGTTTACAATTGACAGAATTTATGGAGAACTGCATGGTGGGAATTGTGGCCCATGGCATGAGTGTACTTAAACCATTTTCATGTTAAGATATGAGACTGATTTCTGAGTCTGACCTTGTGATGTCTAGTTTTATATCAACTTGGCACAAGCTATAGTCATCTGAGAGGAGGGAATCTATTGAGAAAATAACTCCATAAGTTTGGGCTGTAGGCAAGCCTGTAGGACATCTTCTAAATTAGTGATGGAGCAGGGAGGGCCCAGTGTGTTGTAGGGCTGGTGGTCCTGGGTTTTATAAGAAAGCAGGCTGAGCAAGCCATGATGAACATGCCAGTAAACATCCTCCATGGTCTCTGCATCAGCTCCTGCCTCCAGATTCCTGCCCTGTTTGAGTTCCTGCCTTGACTTCCTTCAGTGATGAACGGTGATATGGAAGTATAAGCCAAATAAACCCTTTCCCCAAGTTGCTTTTGGTGATGGTGTCATATCACAGCAGTGTAACCCTAACTAATGCAAGCCTCTTGGGACATGCTGTGATGAGGATAATGTTCAGCAATTTGTTACACTAGAAAACTACTCTTCAATGAGGGGTTCTGGGGACTGAAGTTTGACTTAAATGGTGTATGCTTTCAGGTTTTTAATGTCATTTACTAAATTTCTTTCGGAAAGTTACTTTTTGAGTCAAATGGAACAGCCCCCGTCCTTTCCGCCTAGGTTCAGTGGGCCTGATGAGAAGTTGCTAAAAGGCAGAGAGCACTAGTGTGTGCCTGTGCGTCTCTGTGGGTTGCTGAGTTCATTGTACAGTTGGGCGCTGGGACCAGGAAGGCAAAGGATGAGTGAGAGAGCCTGGGAGGGCTTGAGAGATGCAGGCTTGAGGGTCAAAGGCATCTCCAGGAGAAGAAAGAGCTGCTGGCCCAGTGAGCTGAGAATCAAAGGGAAGGCTGGGTGGGGACTGGTAGTGAGGGCTAGGTGGTAAAGCCCTCCTGTGAAATCAGGATGAGGATGTCTGAGCCTACAGCATTTGCTGGGTTTCCTCCTTGGGGGCCAGGAGAACAGTCAGATGGGAGTGGGAATGGCATATGGGTGGTGGCATGGGTATTTGGTTTGGTGGCAGACGTGCCAAGCCTAGGTACATGGTGAGAAGCAGGTGATGAGGACCTGGTAGCCAGAGCTTAATGTCTAGTTGGGAGGAGGGTCCAGGAATCTGGAAGTGGAATTGTGGGATCCTTTGCTCTGCCTATGTATATCAAATACTGGCTGTGGGCTAGGTCTGGCCCAGGAGCTGGGAGACAGCTTGGGTGACAAGGGTAAGTCCCTCAGCCCTCAGACAGCCACAACCCATGTGGTTGGCAGGGACAAGGAATAGTGAGCAATGACTGCAGCCTGGGCTGTGTGAGCACAGGGGAGGGCAGTGTAGGAAGAATCCCTGGAGGAAGGGATGTAAGCGGAGGCCTGAAGAAGCAGGGATGGGAGACATGGAGTCCGGGATGTCACCAGGCAGGGTTGATATCCAGCCATGAATGGAAGGTCTGTAGCAAGTGAAATGAGCTTCTCAGGGTAAGACCTGCTCCCCACCCCCAGGAGGGAGGCTGCTCCCCCAGTGGAGCTGGTTGAGGAATAAGGTGGGTGACACCAAGCTAGGGTGTTACCTCTGTGGGCCCTGTCTATTGTGTAGCTACCTGTCTAGACCAGACGTGGCAGGTAAAGCTGGGGAGGTGGCAAGGTTGGTGGTCCAGGATCCTGGACCTTCCCTGCTCTGCAGTAAGCAGTCCCTCCCGTCGGGGAATCTGATGCTTTCCACATCTATCTTCCAGGGTCTAGCAAAGCCTGCTGAGTTGGGAGCCAGGGACACTGTGAATGCCTAGGCAAGACGGTCTGAGGCTAGTTCCTGGCTAGCTCCTCTCACTGCTGCTCTGTGAAGACACCACCTGTGCCCCTGTGAAATGGACCAACCCTGACCCAATTTCTCTCTAAGATGTTCAGGCCCTTGAACTTGTTGTTCTAATGTGGTCAACCACATGCTTGGTGTCTCAGCGGACCCACACTGTCCCTCTAAGCACAGGTCCTACTATCTGCCCTCCTCCCCTGGACATCAGTACTTTCTAGCTTCTGCAACCAAGCCTATCTGACTCCTTTGCTGGCATCCCAACCCCATTTGTTTAAACCCTGAACATACACAGAGATGGGTACAGATAGCTTACCCCGAGTAACGTCCCAGAGTCCCTCATGGTTCTCAGTTCTCTGAGGCAATTCTCCCTGCTTAGGGTACCACCCTTGAACCTGGTGCTTCCCATCCTGCCAGAACCTTGTGACTGATTGGATTGTCGCAGTGCAGGACCACTGAGCAAGGGGCCCCTCCAGCCAACCTGTCCTCCCTTGATGTATCCTCACAAGAATGGGCATTCTGGCATTCTGCAGTGGCTCAGGACCCTTTTCCTAGTCAGTATTTCCTTGGGAACTGATAGTCATGCATGGTGTACGACTCCTAGCCCAGTGTTAGAGAACCCAGCCCTGGACAACATCACTTAGGACAAGTGAGTAGGGAAGCCAGGCTCCAGGGTGTGAAGCCTTCAATCAGACATTGAAGTTTGTGTGTCTGTGGTGTGTGTGTGCATGTGTGTATGTCTGTGATGTGTGTGTTTGCCTGTGTGTGTGTGTGAGAGAGAGAGACAGAATACGTGTGTGTGTGTTAGGCTGTGTGTGCATGAGTTCTTGTTAGCTGTCTTTTTCTGTCTGTAATATCTCTGCCTTATTTTTTACCAGACTGGATCCCTCACTGAACCCAAAGCTGGCCATATTTGGCTAGACCTGGTCAATAAGCCCCTGGGGTCTACCCATCTCTATCCGCCTAGCACCTGAATTACAGAGGTTCATTGCTGCGCCAGCTCTTATGTGCTTGCTAGGGATCAAACTCAGATCCTTGTGTGTATGCAGTAAGCACCCCCCAACTGCCTAAGCTTCTTTGCAATGCTTGCTTTGTACTCCAGACCCCTCCTTCCTCAACTGTCTAGTAGGAACAAAAATATGCCTCCTGAGGTGTCATGAGCACTTAGAAAGATCACAGGCATGCAATTCTCATGACTTTGGGGCCCACAGGCCCTCCCATCTCTACGTAGGCAGACAGCTAGAGGTAAGTAGAAAGCTGTCCATTATTGTCCTCTGAGAGATTGACCTGTGAAGGTTCCTAGTAGCAATCCTTGGCCACCCACAGCCACATCCACTGTTACTTTCCTCCAGCTCTCTACTGTATATGGAGATGGGCCTAGCCTTCAACTAGATCTTTTCCAGCTTGGTCCTTCTCCGTGCTGCCTTCCAGTCTTCTCCATCACAGCAGGATGGACTGACAGACATAAGACTTTCCTTAGAGTTGGGAGGGGAAGTAAAGCACTGTGGCAGTGCCAAGAACCAGCGTGTGGCTTGCAGTTCAGCTTATCAGTGACTATAGAGTCCTCTGTGTACACTAGACACCACATTGGATTCTAATAACCAAAAATCTGTGTGAGGTGGACCCATTCACGATCTGTCATATAGGTAAGGAACCTTAGAACACACAGATAACTTCATTTGCACAACTGTTTAGATCTGGGGCATTTGTCACCCCTGTGACCAGTTATGGGGTCAGTTGGGTAGCAGGCCAGAAGGGGTCTGAGCCAGAGGAAGCCCACGAGAGTCCTAACCTTGCCTCTGGGCTTGGCAGGAAGGCTGTCTGGGTGAGGATGGAATAGGTGACAGGCAGATCCTAAATATAAGGGATTAACTATTTACATTAGGAAGAATACAGGCTAAGGGCCTCAGGGGCAGCAAGCAATGGGAAAGTGCAGAGAATTGCTGCGGGGTGACCCCCAAAGAGTGTCCTAAAGAGGTTCGACAGAGCTTCTGAGGGGGTGGCCTGGAGCAGAATCACTGCACCTTCTGCAGGAGAGACGCTTGGGAATGTGAGGTGGCCGGGTTGTGTGGGAGCTGCATACTTCTGTGTAATTGGGTCTGTTCCTCTGCAGCAACTGCAATTAGCTGCAGGCAGGGAGACAAGAATCCCTGTGGCCAAGGCCAATTCTGCACCTGGGGCGGCTTACCTGGGGTTCTGCTGTCCAGGCACGGCTCCATGCGTTTCTGCTTCCAGCAAGGGCAGCCCAAAAGCAGATGGGCCAAGTGGGATGCCAGAGTCCCAGGTGGAAGAGGGACTTGTCCCAGCTCTCCTCCTGGCCCTTAGCCCTCACTAGTCCAGCTGGCTAAGAAGCCCTTGCTGCTCCTCATCTCTCACAGGCTCTGCTCACTCACTCTGGAGTGGAACTGCCAACGGCCACCTCCTAGGACAGTGCTTTTCAACCTGTGGGCTGTGACCCCTTGAGGGGTCACACATCAGACATCCTGCATATCAGATATGTACAGTATGATTCATAACAATAGCAAAATTGCAGTTAAGAAGTGGCAATGCAAATAATTTTGTGGTTGAGCATCACCACAACATGAGGAATTGTATTAAAGGGTCATGGGACTAGGAAGGTTGAGAACCACTATCCTAGAGGTAACTGGGACCCATGGCCAATCACTGAAGGCCTTGTATGCCTCCTACCACGAGGAGCCCAGTTCAGGGGCAGGAATATTGGGAATTTGGCCTTTTGAAGAGTCCAGCCTATCTTGCTGTTAGTAGAAACTGTCAAGGGTGGGGAGAATTAGTTCTATGCATTTTAATTTTTAAAAATATTTTTATTATGAACATATGTGTATATCTCTGTATGGGTATACACAAATGACTGTAGGTTCCCCGAGAGTCTGGAAGAGGGTGATGGATCCCCTGGAGCTGGAGTTTCAGGCAGTCATGCTCTGCCTGATATGAAGGCTGGGAGCCAAACTTGCGCTCTCTGCAAGAGCAGTGTGCACTCTGAATGGCTAAGCTGTGGATTCAGCCCCTGCACTTTGCTTTTCTTGTGCTTGAGAATGTTACTTGATTCATAGACTTCTTTCCTGACTTAGCAGTCACTGCTTCTGTGCTCAGCGGCCTTTCCCGACCTCTCTTAAAACGAGACAGAAATGAGAAGTTGGAAGCAGGAATATAATTATTTCCATTTTGCAGACAGGACAAAACAGGTGAGAGACGTGGGGTGCTTGTTTACAACTACCTGGGGTAGTTGACAGCAGCCCAGGGGGCTCCGTGCGCCAAGTAGCAGCATGCCCAACCTTCACCCTAGCTGATTCTGGGCATGTCCATCACACCAACTCAGCAATGGGCAAACTGCTGATGGCAAAAGCATGGGAGTCAGTGCGGCATTTGCCATGGACAGCAGGGGGATGGCACTGACTCCACTGGTCTGAGGCTCGGAGGTACCAGGTTGGCTGCCTGCCCTCAGAGACTTCTATCAAGGCTGGCTTCCTTGGGCTCCAGAATGATCCCTGGGGATCCCAGAGCTGGCAGATTGTCTGACATACCTCAGAGTAGTAGCTCTCCCAGCTAGGCCAGGCTGCCCTGTAAGAAGTCGAGGAGAAGGGTTACGTTAGTACAACAGTGAGGCCTAGTGCCTCCATGGTTCAAGGGTTTCGGTGAGCTGGTTGGTGATAGATGCCAAGTAGTCCTTGTGCGCTTGGCCGAGTGAAGTGGGTCGTGTCAGTGACTCTGAAGAGGGCGGTGTTTTAAGTGAAACATGCCCCTATAGTCTTGGGCATCTGAATGCTTGGTCCCCAGTTGGTGCTGTTTGGGGAGACTTGGGAGGTGTGGCTTTGAATGTCACTTTGAGAGTTGAAAGGTTTGTGCCCTTTCTAGTTTGCTTTCTGCTTTGTCCTTTTGCTTGAAGATGTGAGCGCTCAGCTTCCCGCTCCTACGCCATGCCTCTGCTCTGCCACCATGGACTCTAATCCTCTGCAACCATAAGTCCAACTAAACTCCTCCTTCTGGGGGTTACCTTTGTCATGGTGGTCGCTTAGTGATACCACCAGCGAAACCCCACAAAAATGCAAGGGCATGGAGCTACGGAGGACACTTATTTAGAACAGGAACTGAAAAGAGAAGGTAGGGCATCTCCTCTTGCTGAGCCTGAGCTGGGAACTGACACGTGGAACAACCTCCAGGGCTTTCCCTCCTCGCCCTTGTCTCCAAATGCTCACTGCTGCCGGATCAGTATGGACCCAAGGATTACAAAGGACATTTAGTGGGGATGCAAATTTGCAAATAAGAAATCTGTAAATAATAAGGATCGGTTTGCCTCTGGCAGATCAAGCAAGCTTGCTTGCCTAGTCCAGCTGCCTGGGGGTTATGAAGGTTGCAAGGTGGCCGACAGTACCTATGAGCCACATAGGGACACGGAGAGCGTCAGGGAGGTTCTTGAAGGTCACAGGGCCAGCTGTCAGCCCAGCCCTGAGTACAGGGGTCTGGGGGGCTGTGAGATGTTAGGCTGGGCCTTGCTGGTCTGAGTGGCTGTGCCCTCGGTGGTCCTGATGAGTTTTCTACACAGAGCAAACACAACTGTTTATGGCAGTGTGTTTACATGGGTGGAGGTATGCGTTTATTTTCTTTGGACATATTTTGAACCCACAAATGAGAAGACTTTTTTTATCTTTACAGGCTTTTCACTTTCAATGGCCCTTGTGAGTCCTGCTCTGGCGGGTTTCCAGGGCATCAGCAGAGATGGGCACGCCCTTTGAGTTGATTGTGTGTGGGGATGGAGCATGAGCTGGTGATCCGAGGAAGGGGTGGCAGGGCCTTCCCAGCATGAACCACTCAGGCTCTGACCCCAGGGGGAAGTAGCTGGAGTGTGAGGGTGGGCGAGGGAAGAGCAGGTTCCATACCCACAGGCTCCTAAACCTCCTGGTAGACTTGTTTATCCATGAGTCCCCTCTGGGTGGAGAATGAGACCACAGTGGGAGGGGCTCCTGACTGCAGCCAGCTCAGGTTCTAGAAGGTGAGACCCATAGGAGAGCCTTGCTTCATCCATCACCACATAGCATCTGGTACCCTCAGACACTGGTGGGCCCTGTCACAGAGGCTCGTAGCCGATAGCCTGAGGGGTTTGGGCCCACCTTTTGTTTAGACCTGCCTTGGGCTGTGTGGGCAGATTGGGAATGTGGACTTTGGAGCAAGAGGGACAGCGTCAGAATCTTGACTTAGTTCCAGGCTGTATGGCCTGGAGCACATAACTTAGTCCTTCTATGTAGTGATGAGGCGAGCAGGCCTGCTTTTCGTCCCGCCCAGCTCCCCCATGGCTAGCTTATACCCCAAAATAACAACACACAAA
>LOJH01000551.1:33913-47910 GCA_001685095.1 Ellobius talpinus | reverse complement strand
CTTTATTAACCAATGAAAGTAACACATAGACAGATGACCCACCTACATCACTTCTATGACTAAGTTTATTCATTTTAAGATGAAAAAAATTATCATGAAAATTAATGAAAGATATATGAAACATTGCAGTTAATACTTAAAAAAATTAGTGCATTTCCTAGTATAAAATAAAAGCTACATGATTTTTTTAAATTGGCAAAATTTATGAAATTTGCTGTGGTGAATTCTGGGACAGTTTACTCCTGCTAGATCTCAGTTTTGTTATCCAGCTACAGGGACAAAATGATAACGATGCCTATCCTAGAGGATGGGTTGTGATGCTGCAGGGTGAGGACCACGTGAGTAGAAGACACTTGGTGGAGAGTAAGCCTACCGGTGACACTGCCTCCTTCCCTTCTGGGTTCTGACAGGCACAGAGAAGAAGGCACCAAGGCCAGGAGGAAGGCATTTGAGCCTGCTGACAAGGCAGAATTCAGAGGAGGTTAGCAGTGCCCCCCCCATACCCCTCCCAAGCAAAGACCCCAGGAACAGCCAGTGCAGGTCCGTGGGACTAAGTCGGGACTGTTGTCTGTTCTCCAAACCTCCCAGCAGGAAGCCTGCCTGTTGGTCACAGCTGCCTTCACCCCGAGCTCCTGCTTGGGCACTGGGATGATGTGTGGTCACAGGCACTGCCAATGTTTGGCATAAGCAACTGTGTGCAGAAAATGCCCTCCTTTCCTCTGGAAGGTTCGCTATCTACTTCCAAGGAAGCACCAGCACAATGTTCTAATCAAGTCGGAGTCTGTGGCCCATAGTTAGAAACATTAAATGAAATGCAATTTGAGCTAGCACTTTGCCTGGGTCTCGGTTTCTGGAAGTGGGTGTGGGTGAGAAGCTGCTCTTGCTGAGAGAAGAACTTGACCCCCCCTGACCTAGACCATTTAGCCCCCAGCCCCACTGTGAGCTCGAGGGGGTGGGACCCTGGACTTTATTTCAGGTAATCATTGCAAATCCTGATTTTGATCTGTCGGGTCAAAGTCCGCGGTGCTCTGTAAATCAATGCACACTTATTAGCCCTGTCTTTGTTTTTTCTCCTTCCAGCGCCTTCTACCTACCATGCTTAGAGCTTAGACCTGGAGATCATTGTTTAATCAATATTAAACCATTCACATAGCTTAAGTGTTTACTTATGTGCCTCGAATCGTTGCTTGCACCGAGAACAAGTGATGCCCCTAATCTGCCTTCACTACACTCCCCAATACCCTAATTATGTAATTTAGAAAAGAACATTTCCTGACAGCAGTGCTCAGTGTGCAGCAGCAAATGCCGGCTGGGGCGGCCCAAACAACCCTGTAATAGCTAGCACATGGATCTGCTGCCTAGGTCCGGGCTCTGGCTTGGGACGGGCGCCGTCCATTTGGGTTAAGGCTTTCAAATGATGGCATATTAGTGCCAGTAGAAGTAATTTCACATGAAAGGGGCTGAGGCTAATAGCCCATCTCCAGTCTCTCTGAGTTTGTGGAATAGATCCTCATTGCAAATTGTTACCGACCCAGACAGTCAGAAATGGCCATCTCCTAGCTTGGGAGACCGACGCAGCCAAAGGCGTGTCCAAAAGGCCAAATTTTAGGCCAAGTTATTCTCCATGGGTTGGGCCAAGCTCTCACCTCTGTGGTCCAAAGGCCAGGCCAGAGTGGTCCACAGATCTCCATATTTGGGGAAGAGTTTAGGAAGAAGCGTGCGTGTTTTCTCCCGTGTGCAGCCTCCCTGGGGCTGCTGAGCAGCGGACCCTTCAGTGCTATGTAGTTGGTGTGGCTAATTTGGGTAGGAGGGACCCTTAAAGCCTTTCTCCTCCGCAGGCTGCAGTGTCAGCATGGATGAGCGTCTCAAGCCTGTTTCTTCTGTGCTCAGAGTCCAGCTTCATGCTCACTGGGCAGGCAGCTTCCACCAAGGAGCGATAGACTATTTTTTTTCTGTTTCCTCTCCTCCAGAAACCTCAGTCTGACAGCTATTCTGTTGTCATGAACATCCAAGGGAAGCCTCTGGGGCTCACCTGTTTCAGTTGGGATGGTGAGTGGGCATCAGGGTAGGAGTTTGCAGGCAGAGTCCAGCTGTGGAAGCCATCCAGCTGCTCCAGGACTGGGCTCTTGAAGGTCCCAGAGGAAGGGTAGAGACTAGCAAGGAGCAAACAGAGCTGTGGAAATGTTAGTTTGGCTGTGAATCTCAAACCAATGCCTTAGCCTTTCTAGAAGCCGGTTGCTATGGTGATGGAAGCAGTGCCAATCGCAAGAATTGTTTTTGTGGTTAGAGTGACTGTCTCAGTGCAAAGAGATCAAGGCTAACCCAACAGCACAAGTCCACTGTCTTCCAGGCCTTGGGTGTTGCTGCCCCGGTTTGGGAAAGAGTGGGTGGCAGCCTTGAGAGTAGCCATCTTGCTCTGGCTTTATTCTGGGGATCCAAGAACATGATCAGAAAGGAAAGGGTCATCTTACTTTTCCCTGGAGTGGTGGACGTAATTGGGTTTACCCAAGGTGAAGAGGTGCACAGTAAGAGCAAAAATTAGGCTGAAAATTTCTTGCTCTCTACGCAAACTCATGAGAGAACATTCTTTATGGGGCCTTCTGCCACCCAGAGTCTGGCTGTAGCCCACAGAAGTCTGCTCCTTCAGGCCATGCTTTGTTGTGGGCCTCAAATATCAGCTCTCCCTTGAAAATTTCCTAAGTGACAGAATGGAGGCCCTTTCTGTAGCTGGGGTGCTGCTGTACCTCGCTAATTTTCAAAGTGTTTTACAAATATTTATCCACCTTATGTCATTTGCAAACCTAACCCCTGTCATCCCACCCGATGGCTGTCCCCTCCAAGTCTGGTTGCCCAAAATGAAGTCAGAAGCAATGGACTGGGAATTCCATCTTGGCGGACTTTGAAACGCTGTCCCAAATGGTTTGTTTATTTCTCTAGTCTGCCCTTCTTAGAGTTCCTGAATGTGTCAGGACTGCCCAGTCCAGACATGCAAAGCCCTTTGCCCTCCCTGCTAGAGGTGAAGGGATTTTATTTATGAATTCATCTGAAATCACTTTTAATCAAATTAAGACTCTGGGATTATGCGAGAGCTCCAGAAGGGAGAGGCTGTTGGTAGGAGCGAGGCATTCAAGGACAGGTGAGCCAGCATCTGGCACGGATAAGTCGAGAAAGCCTATTTCATGTTACACCCTAAGGCCCCCAAAGTGTTACTGCTTCTTTGTTAAGAGGAAGATTCTTGTAGTTGGAGGCCTTGGTCCTTCCTGGGCTCGTTTCTTCCCCTCTTCCCAGTAGTCCACTGGTCTGAGTTGTAACAGGGTTACTGACTCACAGTGGCCGAACCTGATTCTGCTGGCTTCTGGTCTGAAGTATGACCCCTGGTGAGTTTTCAGAAGCTGTGGTCTGCCTGCAACTGGGCTCCTTCTGATAAGATAGGCTTTTGTGTAGAATGGGCAGGAGGGAGCAGCTTCAGTAAGGTCTGGATCCTGATCACGGTGATACCAATCCTGGGACTGATGTTTGCCAAATAAATAGCCTCATTAGGAAAGGCTATAAAAGTCTGATAAGATTTTTATAATTATCTCCCAAAGCACAAATTCTTAGAGTTTCAGTTTGTTAGAATAGGAGTCTGGGAGAATGTTCACTGTGACTATCCCCGACCAGCAGGGTCTGCCTACCAGCCGCATGTCTAGCGTTACATATTTTGTTTTTGCAAAAGCACCAAATTGCCAAACAGAAGAGGAAAAAAAGACAATGACATATTTTAGGGTACTATTTCACCTTTGCAAATCAATATACAAGCCATTAAAACTACATTTTTCCATGAATGATAAGTGTAATTACCTCTCTCTTGCCATAAAAACTTGTCCTTATTAAATGTAAATATTTAAAAATGATTGAAATATATTTGAAGGGCACTTTATAGCCTGATTTTATATGCTGACATCTGGGTTGCCTTTCCTAAAACACTCTATTTCTTGGAGAGTTATTAAATTAGTATTTCGAAAGGAGTAACACCGGGCTTGTTCCTCGTTTCAATTTTAATTTTGTACATATTTAGATTTACTGGGAACTCAAGAGTTTTTACGTGGGGCTAATGCATCATTATATTTGCGGTGCTTGCACACGTAGAAGCCATGATGTTATTGGCAGAGGGAATCTTTAAACAATTGGAAATTCCATCTCCCCATTGACTATGTACCCCGCAAAGAGTACGGGAATGGAGATTCCGAGATTCCTGCCTGTAAATGTTTAATGTTTCAATTCTTCTTTAGATCAGGACAATTTTAAACACTATTGACTTTACCTTTAGCTGGTCAGCTTTGTAGATAGGTAGCTCCCCAGCCAGTTGTTTTCTCCTGTAAGATCCGCCCGTGACTTGATTTAGCAAAGTTGGAGAGTATGAGATTTTTTTTTTCAGCTTCACGTTTTGGAAGAAATTTTTTCCCCTTAAAAGTTCTCAAATTTGGTTGTTTCATAGAAAGTATGTTTATAGACAGTATGCGTTTAGTTCTGTGCCTTGAGAGGATCTCAGACAATGACAGAACATCTAATATTTGAAAACACGAGCTTTGCTAACATGCCTAAGTCCAGATGGTAAAAAAGATGTTGCCCTAGATGTGCAAGAATTCAATATGAGTGGCTCAAATATTTTTTTATGATGAGCAAATAATTCTCGGCTGGATGTATTCCTTGGCTCCATATAGGAAAGCAGCCATCCATGCAAACCGTTCTGGGCTAACCCTCCAGCCCTGTTCGCTCTTTTCCTTTCAACACGCCAAATCCTTGAGGTGCGTAAAGATTCTGTGACAGGCAGTGGGTCAAGTCATCTGAACATGTAGCTTTTTATACATTTTTCTTTGCAAAGGAAAAATTTTCCTCAAATCAGTCCCCCCAAATAAATGGTTTGTAAAAACAAAGTCTATTTGTTTTGAAATTACATACAAGAAACCATGTTCTAACAATATCTCTATTTGCCTTTTGCCCGAGAAAAGAAATTTAAGTATGGTTGGTGATCTCCCTCATAATAAACTTTTAAAAAATAAAGTTGTCTCTGGGGAGAAAAGCCATCAGCGACGTGTAGGTATTTGCAAAGAGGTGGCTTTACCCTTGTCCAGTGGAACAGCTTAACCTTTAGTAGCTACTTTCTGTATGTCTTTTTTCTCTATAGTTCTGTTCATGTACTTTCCTAAAGCTTTACAACTTTAGTAATTTGATGTTTTTAACGCCATAGATTTCTTCTTAAACGAGTGAGTGTGCCATCACAGCGTGCAGAGATTTTAGACGAGTCTTGAAATCCTTCTTTTAAAAAATGTTTGGCTGGAACTGCTGCCAAAATGTCCGGCATCCAGGAGCATGTTCTCAGTGCCACTGGAGGTGAACAAACGGACAGGAGCGTGCGCAGAGCACCGGCAGTGGCTTGGGAATTTTTTAGGAGGCATATTTTCTTACGCTAATGCCTTTGTAGATTGCATACACGTTCAGACATCAAAGGGCATGCAATTAATAACGGGCATCTGGAGGGCCGATCACATGCTTCCGACGTTCAAGTGGGGAAGGACAGAAAACCAGCCGTGGTTAGGTATTAGCTGTAATCATTTTTAAACAACAGCACTGAAGGCTTCTCTATGCCTCTGCTCTCTGAGAAATGCAGAGGCGCACACGTGCAAAAAGTTGCGGGGACACCTTTCTGCTGCTGGATCAGCGAGCAGTAAGTGATCTACCCTCAGCTGTCGCTGCTAATTCACGCAGCCTTAATATCTCAAATAAAACCAAACTTAGGGTTGTGTGAACTCTTTCCTTAACCCTTATCCCCTCATGGACACATGGTAACAGACAGTTGTATTAGTCAAGTCTTGGTTAATTCCAGAATGAATGTTTTCTAGGATAATAGTAACTTTCTGCTTGCTGGGACCAAAGGCATTCTTAGGCATTATTTATTCCTTCTCTTTTATGGTAGCCTGTTTGTCTTTTTCAGAATGATATATGCTACCAAGCCTCAAGTATAAGATAGTCAGGTAAGACTGCACGTATGTGCAACAAAAATGTGCCAGAGAAATATGGAGCTTTTCTAAACATTCCAGCAGATGTAAAACCTGCAACTTTTTAACAATAATTTTCATTTCATTAGGTCATAGATAATAAGGAGACGCTTGTTTCTGAAAAATTAAAAAAACTGACATGGGCAAAAATATTTATTTGCTTTCTACATTGACCAAATGACTAGTGGATATTTAAAAAAAATAAAGAAAACTGTAAATAGACAGATGCAAGCAATTCCCTTTCATTAACAAATACTGCAATTTCACAGTAAAGCAATTTCATTAAAAAAAAGTCTGTAGCCTTAAAACTGAAGCTGCCGCTTTCAGCTGATTTAAAATATTAAAAAGTGATATGCCAATTGTTTGTGGGGGCGCAAAATCTTGTAAATCTTTAAAAACCAGCTAGAGTTTTCAAGGCTCTTCTGGCAGGTTGAAGTAGGAAAAGCTGCTGTCCATTTTGTTAGTTTCTGTGCGTTTGCCTCTCGACAGCGTCTGCCCAGCTTTGTTTTCCTTGTCGGCCAGCGCGCAGCATAAGCAGGATCGGCAGCATGCTTTAAAGTTAATCAGAAGCAGGGTCTACATTGCCGTCAGCAAACATGTTAGAAGCTTACTATTTAATAGTGATTCCGGGGTAAGGCCATCATCCCCTTCCTAAATCCAAATATAAAAGCTGAAATCGTATTTGTTAAAACTGTCATGTTGAATTTGTGGCCCAGATTGCTTTCCTGAGGCGTGCTGGGCCAGAGCTGAGCACTGCTCCCAGCTGCAGACACCCAGAGCCCAGCAGCCTCCCGCTAGTGACTGAGTCGCTGGCTCCATGCTGCTCAGACCGCCTGCCTCCCCCCCAACCAGGGCTGCAACTTAGTGGACTCTCGGCTTTTCCACGTTGTAAAACCATTTGATTTATTTGTTTGGTTTGGTTTGGTTTTTAGAAGCACTGCAGAAATTATTTCCTACTGGCAGAGAGGGCACTTGGAGTTACACTACATTAGTTTCACGTCATTAGTCCAGCGTTCTCAAACTGAAAATTGGAAAGTATATGGACGGCTTCTAGAGAGACCTCAGTTCTGACCAGAGCAGAACAAATTAAAGCTGATGGATTCCTTTTGCTTTCTAACTCACGGGGCGATACATCATAAAGTGCTGTGGCCACACTGAGGGGTTCCCTCTGTCAGTTCTGGAATTCGGTGGTAGGAAATGTTAGTTATAAAAAGCGGGGGTGGGGGTGGTGTGGAAATTCACTGTTGCCGTTCCGGTTTAAAACAAAACAAGAATCGAAATTTTATGTCTGCTATTGTAGCAAGCAGCCAAGAAGGGGTGCCTGATGATACCCTGGACCCCATAGTTTTGGGCTGTCTCACCTCCAGCCACTTCTCATTCCAATTCTGGATATTTGTAAGTAATTCAAAACCAGGGAAGACAAGTTGCTTGCTCTTCTGGGCTGGAGCTTTGATGGGGTGTTGGGGTTGGGCACAACTGGGATGGGGTAGGGTTGCCTACACTCCATTCGTGGTACCCAGTCCCGAAGGCTGGCACCCCGTGGGGATAGAGAGAAGGGCCAGGCTCCTCAGCCGCTCTGTGCATCTCTCCTAAGGCTGTTCCAGCGCCTGGTGGCTCTGGTCCTCCAGCACAGCGAAAGTCAGCCTAGGTTTCTGCCAGCTGTTGCGCGGGACCAGCATGGCCTTCAGGTGAGCGGTCCCCGAAGCTCGCCTGCCACCTGTTGGCCGCTGGTGGTGCTGACGCGGTGCGAGAAGCCGAGCATTTAATAATCCTTAAAGACTGGACCAAGGTTGCAGCGACTGGTGACCACCAACACCTTTCTCTTAATGACTCCTCAGACATCCCCTGTGTTTCCTGCATCCTCATCTGGTCAGACCACCATAATATAGCTATGGCACAGTCTCAGTTCATAGGCGCCGAAATGTGATGTCCAGACCCCTGCCTCTGTGGATGGGATTTCTGACTCTTTTGGTTTCCTTTGACCATCCTGGATGGGCACAGATGGATGTGTCAGTGCCCTTCTAGAAGAGACAGACAAGGTTGCACTTCTGATGTTCTCAGCCCTCTTGATATGCTGCCCCAAAGCTGCCTGTGCAATTGGCAATTTCTTGCCGTTGAGTACAAGTTCTTTTTCTTTTCTTTGTATAGAGCCTCCCTGAGTCTGGAAGGAAGGGTTCTATAGGGAACTTCAACCAGAGGTCAGAAAGGGGTTATGGGAGCTTCTGGAAGAAGGAGAGAGCCATACCTTCTCACCTTTGGAAGTCAGGGATCACCTCCAATTATTGCAGATGAACCACTGTGTTTGGAAGGCTGTGTATCAGCTTGGATTCACCCAGGAAATATTTCTGCAGGCAACCTCTAGAAAAACATGGCTTATGGTGACAATTTGGGGCTTAGAAATATGAGTCAGGGTGGCAGGCATGCTTGGGAAATTCTCCCCCTCCCCAGGACAAAGCAAACTATCTCCCTAGGTTATCTGTGATCCCAGGCATGGGAACAGTGGATCCAGCAAGATTTGGAGAGCACCTCCCATGTTTCCACGGGTCTGGGGATAGAAGCCATGCATGATGGTGGTGCCTGTATTCCTTGTGTGTGTGTACGTGTGCGTGCGTGTGTGTGTGTGTGTGTATGTGTAGGGGCTGTGCTCTGAAGCCAGGACTTTCTCCTAGGTCCCACGAGAGGACTGAGATCCCCAGCCACTGTGGCCCACAGGTTGTTGTTGGCCCAGTTGGAGGTACAGTTTTTCATTCTTTATGAACAGGGGCTGTGTCACTCTAGCCCAGACCCTGCAGCTCCCATGAGCATAACACAGAGAGCCACAAGGAACGGTTGGCCCGCCCTTGCTCCCTTGCCATGCTAGAGCAGGCTGAACTGCATTTACCTGGCATTTAATGATAGCACCTGCTCAACCCAGACATTTTTCCTTTGCCCCGAAAGGAGCTGACTCTGAGAGTCCAGGGCTTTGCTCCTGAATGAATTTCTCCTAATTTACCTGAGGACAAAATGCTTTCTTGTTTCATCTGTAAAATCGTAGACACTCTTGATATTTGGCTTTGTAGCTGTTGATTATTTAGCCCTGAAAAATAATTTTCTTAGTCTAGGGCCTCATGGAAACCCTGAAATGGAATGATGCAATTGAATGGAACACCCAACGCCCCCACCCAAGCTCCTATTGTGATTTAAAGTAGAAACAGTCCTTTGGTGCCTGCTGCCTTTAGAGCAATCTATACAGAGGATGCCTTGTGTCAAAGCACACAGCTTTCAAAGAAAAGGACCCACCGAACTGAACTGTTTTAGATTGGGCAGAAGAGAAAGAAGGGGGGGAGACTACCGAGCCAGGTCTCACATTTTTATGGAGAAGAAAGAATGTAGGAAAGTCAGTAAACGTCTACCCTCCTGGCCCCACACACATGAATAGAAAGACTGAGCAACTGGCTATTTACCTCAGCACAAAAGGCACCTCCCACCCAGCACCTCCTTTTTATTTCTAGCCTTTCTGACAGAAATACACAGCTGACTGAATGCTCCTTCTCACAATACTGTCCATCATGAAATATGGGGGGTGGGCAAAGGTAAGACAAACTTTAAACGCACCTGGCACAGCTGGCCTCCGCCTTTGTGCTTAGAATGGCCTCCAGCCAACTGGCCGCCCGGTCTCCATGAGTTCTCCAGAAGAATTCTCACAGGTTGACTTTCTCTTTGTGACAACATATCACTCTAAAAATCAGGCCACTGGGCTGCCTGGGGAGAGTTTGGGACACCTGTCTGATAAGAAATCCTACTGGGCCTGTGGGACTCACAAGAGCTCAGTGCTGATCTACTGGGCCAAGGGAAAGAATGATCTCAGAGAGGGCCGGATCTGTGGGGTCTCCACTCTCTGACCACCTTCCAGACAGAACAGATTCCCACTGCCCCAGATGATCCCACCCAGCACACTCCACTGAAGTGGTCCGACCAAACCCCTCATGGATTCCCCAGGATGCGGAATGGGGCTGAGTGTGGGCCACTTCTCTGTACACAACGGAAACACAGGACCCTTGTCTAGAGTTGTGGCGAACTGAAACAGCGTGTCACTGATAGAAACATCGCCCCTACCACGGTCAAAGTGGCTCCGTGCTCTTTTCCCTCACCCCTGCTGCTCTAATGGACTCCTCGGCTTTCCACCTTGGCTATGCCTGTGCGGAGAAAGAACATGTCTGAGCCTTTCTTGTCTTTTTTCCAGCTGCCACAGTTCATTTGTTTTAACTTTCCCTCTCCTGAGATAACAGATTCCAGAGGCCAGGGAGGCGCTGTGTGCAAAAGGCTTTTAAGTGGGGCCATTCTCGGTTGCTCGGCAGTCACTGACAGAGCCGAGAGGTGATGAGGCTGTAGCGGCACTTTGGATTTGAACCTGATAAGACATCTTTCTTTTTTTTCCTTCCCTTTGTAAAACACTGGAACCCTCTGCAACTATCAGCTGGGGAATCCACACTGGTGTTTATCCATAGAGGAAGGAGAGGACAAGATGGACTTCAGGACAGTCAATTGGGTAGCTCGTCAAACAGTCACTTAGAGAGCATTTGCTCTGGCCATTGAGTGTCATTACCGTTAGCCACTTAATCCCTGTGAGAGGCCATGCTCTGGGTCACCCCAATTTTAGAGATAAAACGTAGCCCTGCGTTTCTTCTGCACGACTGCAGCAGGGTGGGGGCGCCTTGCCCTCTGCCCCTCGAGTCCTTGTTATTTGCTTCTCATGAAATCCAAGCACATGGGACCTCTGAAAGAACTAAAGGGGGAACCCAGCCATCGTTGTGGGTGTCTGTCATAGCCCCTCTTGCTTGCTCGTCCTCACAGTAGTTGTATGTGCTCACCTGGCTGCAGGAGGGGATATTGTGAATTCTGGAATCGCTGCAGGAAGCTGAAAATGGCAAAGGCGAGCTCCTCCGTGGGTCTGTCTGTCCTGTGGTATCCTGCCCATGGAGTCTGACAAGAGCTGTAGGCACATTCTGACAAGACAGAATCTAACTAAACAAATCAACATTATAAAACAAAGGTGCACTCTCACACATTCCTTTTGTTTTCTGCATAAAAACCATTCGATATGTCAGGGTGTCAGATGGAATCATCCAGAATAAATTTCCCGGAAGAGAAGTGGATCCGAATGGCACCAATCACTCCCCATTTCCCCTCTGTCCAAATTTTATGTGGGGTGAGTCACTATGGTGGTTGCTGACAGCCCCTGGAGGCTGGCCAGGAATTGGGGAGGGGGGGTGGCAGGGGCATTCTCCAGACTTTCTGCAGCCCAGGCCTGGTCAGATCTCAGCAGATCAGTAAGCTCCAGCTGGGGAGAGTTCTGCGCATTTGCCCTCTGGGCTGCGTCCAACCTGGCTAAGGGTCAGAGAGAACCACACCCTCTGGGCCTCTGCATAGCCAAGGCCTTCCCTGGTGATTCTATCAGGGTGGTTTTTCCTCGCCAAGTGCATCCCCTGCAGAAGTGTGGAACCTCTTGAGTGAGATGTGCTCCCTGGACAGATTAAACTTGACGACTCTGGAACTCCTCTTCCAAGCTGCCTTGTCACGGCCCCTGTTTGGAATCTGTGCTCATTGGCTGGTGAAGGGCACTTCGCTGGGCAGACGGGGTGGCAGGAAGAAGATGTTGCTATTTGCAAAACCAAGGTTTCCAGTCCCCTTCAGAACTGGAAGATGTTGTAATGGCACAGCTGGTTTTAACCCTGTATCATTTACTCGACAGCCGGGATTCTGAATTGTCCCTCTTGGTTTCTGTGCTAGCCCGCCACTGCACACTACATTCGTGATCACAAACGGCGCAGCTTTGGAAAAGCCTCTAATTGGGAATGTTTTGGCTGCCTTTTGTCGACCATAACATGGTTTTGCTAGAGAAGAGGTCAGGGTATACAGCGTCCTTCCTTTTGGTTTGTCCTGTTCTTTTGTGTTTAGGTTCTGACTGAACGCCCCCAACTGGATCCTGTAGGATCTCTTCTTTGGGGCTCATGTTATCTCCCACATCCGTTAGTGATGCTGGCTCTGATTTCTTCATTAGGGCCCTGTCTGCTTACTCTGCTCATATTTTCCTTGAAGCTGCAGAGACATGGAAACACATGAAGGCTCTCATAGGGCATTCCTCTCTACAAATGGAATGTCCATTGTGAATCCTGCCTATCAGTCTTGGAAACAATGGCCACAAGTGTATGTTTTTCTGGTTCCTCTATGTACCCAACATTATATAGTAAATGCTTCCATGCTTCCCTTTCTCATCTCCATCCTTCTCCTTCTCTTCGTGGCCTCTTCATGCATACAGAACCACAGTTTTCTATCTGACGCATTAGGTTATAGTGCAATCATTATTTATTCTCTATACAAACTGCCCAGATTTATTTATTGAGGTTCCACCACCACCACCCAGGTTTCATGCCTGTGTCCTTTTGATTTGCCACCATCATTCTGTGAGTATCTCTCTGCTTTCTGGCTCTGAGGAGCTGTTCTATGACTTGTGCCTTCCCTTCCCTCGTCTTAGTGTCAGCAGTTTTGCTAGGTAACAATAGTTCTTATACCAAGTTCTAGGTTGTCAATCTGCCCAATGCTACTGGAAGGCCCTTGCTCTGGCTGCTTCAAGTCTAAAGCAGATACAAAACACAGCTTCTATCTACCCAGCTTTGAAACGTATAAATTATGCATGTGCAAATGCACATGCATGTAAGTAGGAGTTCCAACGGCTACCTCTGAGTCTAATCAAGCCATGGGCTCTTCCCTGCTTTCCATTCACCCAGATTTGAAGCTCATTTCTTCCACAGTAAGAACCCTGGTTTCTAACACTATTGCATACTTTTATTCTCAAACTTGGGTTGTAAAGGAGGCGGGCACACCTTACCCTCCCTGTGTACTGACAGGATACAATCAGTAGATGCTGTTAAGAGAATTATTTGGATCAGTTCTTTGCTTCTTCCTTAGCATGCCTTCCAGTTTGTGTCTGTCAGGGTTTTCTCCTTGTTAGACGTGTTTGAAGTCCTGTAAGGCTCACTTCTGTTTGCTTTCAATTTAAACTTTTTTCTTTTTTAAAAAAAACCTGTTAATTTAAATTTTGATTCTATAGTATACAAATAAACTTCTAATTGTCAAAGCTTTACAAAGGCATATTCATATGTAAAATTCTGTTGTTTTTTTTTTTTTAAAAAAGGCACAGAGAAAAAGCCAGAGGGGGGAGTAAGCTAGATATCTCTGGAGTGAGGGAGGAAAGACACAGAAAGGGTTTTGAAAGAAAGGATTTTCCCTGAGCATAGTTCTTTGTTTTTTCTTTTTTCTTTTTGTAACTTTTGGGCAAAGTATGTTGACTATTTTTTTAATTACTGTGCTTTTCTTTTTGTAAAAACAAGCAAGCAGGTATAATTTTTGGTCCTTTTTATAAAAGGTAGCATGCTAAGTGTATCTATATACATATATACAACCTTACATGTACATAATCTATGATGTATTTCATAACAAACTGTATACTCTGTAATTATTCCATATCAATTCAAGAGTTCTTTCCTGTTTTTTTTAAACCATAGCATATTATGTCTGTGCACATATGTAGCACAGTTGGTTTTTGTTGTTCCCAACCAGTTTTTTTCTGCATTTGAAAACTTAGGGAATTTCTAATACTACTCTACAATGAAGAAACTTGGGTGTGATGCATTTCTCTACTGGGATGTTTGTTTGTTGGTTGGTTGGTTTTGACACAGGGTATCACTACATGCCCTGGGCTGGCCTCAGCCTCCTCCTGCCTCAGCCTCCTGAGTGCTGAGAATATAAGAGTCTGCCACCTTGCCTGGCTTGAATGTGTTATGTTCTCCATGGTGCTGTCATCTTTAGGACTGAGTGGTTGTATTAGTCTTGACAGCCTGCTCACAGAGGTGTATAATATCCATCCTCGCGGGCTGGAGAGATGGCTCAGTGGTTAAGAGCATTGCCTGCTCTTCCAAA
>LOJH01000551.1:2881-18621 GCA_001685095.1 Ellobius talpinus | reverse complement strand
ATACATGGAAGGAATGTTGTATACATAATAAATAAATAAATTAAAAAAATAATAAAGAACCAATAGAAATTATACTTGAACTAAGTGATAGTCAAAGAACACAATACCTTGAACACATGGTGAACTTTTTGTTGTGAGGTTAGGGAGAGTTGGAACCTCACCTATCACTGGGTGAGAGTGCTCATGGTATTTCTAGGAGACACATTAAACACACACACACACACACACCCTTCATTTCGGTGTCGATGTCTGGAAAACTTGATTTCTTACAGACTTTATCTGTCATTCTTTTTTCCTTTGGAGAGAGCAGTTGGATTCTCCTTCTGTAGGAGATGCTTGTGTAGCTTATTTGTTATTAATTTTGTTGTATTTATGTTAGGGATTTTCAGGAGAGGCAATTTACAGGTTGTTTCTCTGCTGCTCGGAGTCTATGATATTAAAAACATGTTAATATTGGCCCCTTCTCAGAATTAAATGTCAGCCTAGAGGAGAGATGGGGAGAAGAGGAGTAGAGAGAAGGTGAGCGTTGGGATGAGTCCACTGTCTGCCAGGTCCCAGTAGCACATGGCTCTCTGTGTAGTTCAGGTAAGTTACCTGTCCCTTCCCTCCAGCCTCCGTGTCTACACCCTCTCACAGGGCTGCTGCTCCCAAAGAGGATCAGATAAAGGACTGTGGTACTGTCCTGCCTACACACTGGGAGCTCTTGGTGAAAGAAGCTTTTATTACTGAGAGTTGTAGAATTCCTGTGGCTAGGGCTTAGTCACCTGGGCCCAGGGAGCCTGATTTGCCTCTTGTGCAAAGCCCTGACTGCTGGGAGGACTGTGTTCCAGGCATTTCTAGAGGACAGCCCTCAGCCTGTCTGAGACCTCGGCGAGGAAAACACAAATGGATGCTTGCTCCTCGTGCATTTGGTGCTACGCCCCCAGAACAGGAAGTTCTCCTGCGTATCTACCCTCCTCCCTGGTGCCAGATGTGAAGCGCCTTCTCCTTGCTGTTCTCTTGGGGAAAGAGCACCGAGGATTTCCGGTATTCAGAGGAGTCTGACTTCTGTGGCCAGTCATTCTCTCTTGCAGCCACCCTGTGAAATCAGATTCTGGAGGAGGAAGGAGGTGAGGATAGTGGTTTTGTGGAGAGAAGAGTGTGCCTTGTCACTTTCTGGTGAGCCATTCTTGAAAGAGGAAGCCCAAGATCTCTTGTGGGACCCTCAGTGTCCTCCCCACAGGCTGTCTCCTGAAATTGCACCCTCAGCCCTGTCTAAGGCTCTGCTCTAACCTTCCCACCCTGGTCCCTCTGCCTCCCTGACTCACACAGCTGGGTGCTGGGTGGTATTCTGACTCCAGCCCCACTTCCAGCCTGCCCCATGGTTTGTCAGTCTTGAAAGTTCGGGCTCCTCCCTCTCTCCTCTCTGCCTCCTCTCTCTGCTCTTACCCAGGTCCAGTTGCCCCCAAATCTCACTTGAATAGCAAGATGCCTGCCCACTCCCACCTTAGCCTATAGTCTACTCTTAAAACTCAGAACCATCCTTTAAAGCCAAGACTGGTTGTGGCTCATGTACTTAACCCCCTTCGCCACCCCCAATGGCTTTCTCCTGTTCTCTGCATAAAGCCCTGACCAGCCTTGACCTTTGACCAGCAAGTCCTTCCTTGCCTGCCCACCTGCTCCTTGCTATCTGCTCTTTAGCCACTTGGATCCGCCCCCCAAATTCCTTAAACATTCTGCTCTCCCTCCCAGTTTAATGCCTTGGCACGTGCTCTGGTCTCCCTGGACCATGTGCTGCCCATCTTTTCCTCGCCTATCTTTCGCCACTCTTTATCTTTCAACTCAACTGGCCACTCCCAGTGAAACCTCTGTGCCTGGCATCACCACCACTATGCAGTAGGCAGTCCAGTGCTTATGTCTGGGGTTCAACAAGGCCCTCCAGGAGCTTTCCTGGCTTCTCCTCTCGAGATGATCTGGAGTCCAGACCTGCTTTCCTCAGGCTTCATTTCTAGGGTCCTTATCCAGGATCCCTCAGCACTCAGACCAGAGTCCCCCCCACCTCCCCATGGATGCTTTACCCAGGAGAGCTGTCAGGTTCCACCGCAGCCAGCAGCTTCTTGCCTCTGAGAGGCTGGGTGTGTTCTATTCTTTGTGAATGGGATTATTCCCAAGCACCAGAAGGACTTCTGCTATGTATAAGGACAAAACAGTCTTCTCATGAAGCAAATGATCAGCAGTAAACAGCAGCTGATTGGTACGTTTTGTGACTGATTTGTGGATTGCAGGCACTAAGAGCTTTGTCTCTGAGAACAGGTGACATTGACTGGCTGGAAATCTTCCCGGAAGCAGGCTCAGCAGTTGGCATCTTACTGTCCATTGCTCTCCCTTCTGAGCCTCAGCAGTGGGGTAATGGCTCTGTGACAGAGCCGATAACTACCCCATCACTGTCCCCAGCTCCCTCTCTGGTATGGTAGCTCGCTCACTTCCTCTGCATCCCCTCCCCTCTGGGATACAAGGCACCCCCAACTCCAGCCTCTTGGTATGGATACTAATGGGACTGGTAGGGTAAGCCCTAGTGGAAAGGCTCCCCACTTCTCCAGGCCTTGTCACCGACCTAGTGTGTGAGCTGGAGTGTCACTCCTTCGGCCTCCTCAGCACACTTGGATAAGACTGGCTCCAAGGGTGTGGCTCAAGACCTTAGAAAAGTGTATCATGACTTCAACCAGAGATCCCCAAGGACTAAACTGACCAGTTAGCAGGTGGCTGGTTTCCTAGTGTAGGATATTTTATTTAAATCTTGGTGTCCTTTTTATATTTTGCTAATAATTTATTTTTATTTTATATGTATTGATGTTTTTGCCTCATGTATGTCTATATGAGAACATATGATCCCTAGAATTAGTTACAGACAGCTGTGAGCTGCCATGTGGGTGCTGGGAATTGAACCCAGGTCCTCTGGAAGAGCAGCCAGTGCTCTTGATTGTTCAGCCATTCATTGGTGTCCTTTTCTAAGGTGCATCCTTACCCGGTTCATCTTATTTCGCTTGGCCTCAGTCTCCCCACCTGTGGTGGCTTGTGGGTTGGCAAACAGTGCTGTTATCTCTCTTACCACAGCTAAGGCAGACACCACAAGTAAACTCCATGAATCGTTCTCAGCAGAGAATCTGGTTGGCCAGCCAGTGCCCATCTGGGTGAACTCACAACCTGCAGCAAAAGCTGATTGCTCACAAACTACCTGGGAGGTACCAGGTCCCCGAGAGCTGTACTTGGCCTCAGTTTGGGGAGGGGAGGTACTTTGCCATGTATGCTTAGAGCAAGTTGTTTAGATGGAGTCTCACATTTGGGACAATGGTGACCAAATCCAACTCAGAGCCCAAAGGAAGCATTCCTATCTGTCCCTTTCCTGTGTACTCCAAAGTTGGTGGAGCCTTTAACAGAATCTCTGCCCTCTTGAGTTTTCTAGTCTCCATGGATTCATGATCATTCTGGAGTTGATGGATCCTCTTTGGATAGTATATGCCTGGCATGTACTATACTTTGAGGTGGAGCTGGCTTCTCTCTTTAAGGTGAGAGATGCCTTGGGAGAGGGTTGGGTAAAAAGAGTTTTTTGGTGTTCAGAAGTGTAGGGGTGGGGTGGGTAGCAGCCACCCTGCGAGTCTCAGGAGAGTATGGTCAGGGCATGAGGTGCACCATGGGGGTGTGTCTGAGCTCAGGTGTGAGGATTGGGTAGGTGGTGCTGCAGGTCAGGTTCTGTGGAGTCGAGGGCTGGGTTTGAAGGCAGGGCCTGCTCGCTTGCATGAGGTCAGGTCCAGTGAGGTCAGTGATGATCCTTTTGTGTCTTTGTGCCTCTCCCATCCCCTTCTCTTTTTTCTTTACATTTTGCTTAGACAATTTAATGAAGACATTGTATAGCCAAACGAGCCAGACCCCAAATGTGAGCAAATCCAAACCCAGGCCCCCATCCCAAGCCTTTCCTAAGAGGTCAAGTGCCCCTGGTTGTGAATTCTCAGCATCTGGAGCAGGCTCTTTCCTCAGCCCAGTTATGCCATTTAACAAATTCATTTGGGACAAGTGCAGAGGTGAAGACCAGAGAAGAGAAACAACTGCCTTTTCTTCTTAAGAGTCCCCAGGACACAGTTCGGCTCGAGGATTCTCACTAATCTAATTCCTGTCAGAAAAGGAAAGCCAGTGCGGCACTGGCTTTAGAAGGCAAATCCCCTTCCCGTGCTAGCTGGGTTTGCGCGATCTCCCTCACTGCTGTGGCTGCTCGCCTCCGCCAAGCCAGGCTTCATCTCAGCAAGGGCTAGGGGATAAGGATTTCAGGTTTCACTCTTGCAGTCTTCATATTTAAATTTGCTTGACTCTCTGGTTTGACTTTCCATTGACCCTTGAAGAACTGGAGTATTTTAAGGAGGGGGACGGATCTCATTATAGGAAATGAGAAAAATGGGGCAGAGTTTTAAAACTTTCAATGACTGAAACACGGTGTTCCAAGTCGCTATTGCATTGGGGCTGAAGTCACTGTTTGCTTACAAGTCTGTTAGGTCTAAACGGGGTTGATGACATCTGTTTAATTTTAGATGTCTGGAATACATTCTGAAAATAATGAAATCCAAATGTATGACCAAATTAGAGAACAATTTTATCTGCGACTGAGAAAGTTTTGAAATCAGAGCAAACATTACAACTGAGCAGAGCTTTAAAAGACCCATCAAGCCTTTGGTCATCTTGCCTTGACTTTTCCCAGTGGGTCTCCACGGTTGGGAGAATGTTCATTGTGGTTTTTCTCCGTGTGCCTCAGACATTATTTTGTAATTTGATGCCCATTTTCTTGTCCTTTCTCTGGGTGCATGCTCAGCGCTGTACAATCTACTCTAGAGAGACCATATTTACACAAGTGAAGACCCTTTGCCAGGCAGATGTATTGGTGGAGCAGAGGGTTCCAGGCACAACGCTTGAGGCCACTTGTCAGCCATCACACAATGGGCTCAATAGCTCTGGGAGAGGAAACAGTACAAGGGGCTACTCTGGGCCGAGGGAGAAGTGAGGCCATATGCCTGACTGTTCCAGGCTGTCAGGGTCACCCCATCTCTGGTTTCTCTGAGCTTTGCTTTCTATTCAAGAAAGGGCTTAGGCATTTAGGGTGCTGGAGTGCTGTGGGGTTCTCCTTTTCTCTAGGAGATTCGGGGCTATGCAAAGAACTCCCCTCATGTTCTAGACAGCCAGCACAGGATAATGTAGGTCTCCTTTACTGTCTCCATTCTGAAAAGCCCTGTAAGAATGATATCAGCAGATTGACCTTGTCGTGTCCACTCCCTACAGCCAGAGTGGCCTCGGTGTCTAAACCTTCTCTGTCCATGGTGAGACATGCTCGTGAACACAAGACGTAAATAATGACTGAGGTTTTGTGGATGCTTTTGAAATGGTCCTGCCAGGCAAGGTGATTCTGTCCCTGATAGATACTTTCATCTTCTAGGTATTTATCAACGCTTGGTATCTGGCCCTGTCTATTCCTTCATGTTGGTTCATGTCCTCTTGGGGAACCCTTCTCTCTGTTGAGATCCTCCAATTCCATCCTCTGTTTCTTTGGGCTTTAAATGCCCCAGTGTTGGTATCCTAAGCCATAGGCTCATTGATCACTAGCCACGCATTCTGCTTGGAGCTTTGGGGTTTGCTTGGTGGATGTTACAAGGAAGTATGTCCATTACTTGTCCTAGACTAATGATCAAGGTGAGCCTCGTTGTGGGGCAGGGGATGAGCTGCATACCTGGGGGAGAGTTTGGGCCTGGAGAGCCCTCTGCAGAAATGAGTTCAGGGAGCTGATGATGCTGTTTATGGAAGAATGGAGAATGCTGATCTGCTCAAACCCTGAGCTGGTGTCTGATTGCTTTGTATGGCAACCTCTGTGCCACATGTTCCCTCCTCAGGATCTTGGGTTACAGTTATTGGCCCCACAGTTGATAGGTATCAGTGGCTGTGTGCTATATAAAGCAGGAAGGGTGGTCTGATTATCATGCTATTTGATGGGTGTTTTCACTCCCAGGGTATCCCAGAGGCCTCATAGCCAAGGGCATTGATGGTAGCTATAGGCCAGTGAGCTGAGATCGGGGAAGGGGACAGTTGCTGAAGAGCTGCATCCCTACAGGGCTGTGGGATGGAGCTATGTGTTCACTTGAAGGTCGTGGAGCTTGGGCTAGCTTGACGTTGGGAGACATGGTACTGGCTTTCTCTATGCCTCCTACTTACTGTGACGTGTGGTCATGGACAAATTCTGCATGTCTCTGGGTCTCAGGATCAGCAGCTATAAACAGGAACCGGAGTGCCTGCTCTGCCTTCCTCCCTGGGCAGCCCAAATGCTGGAGGGGGTATGAGCAAGGACATAGGCAGGTAGGAAAGTACCACGGAGCAGGCTGGGTTGGCAGGGATGCTATTGGCTTTAGGAAGGTTGTTCTGGTCTTGATAACTTGGTGAAAGGTGGACCTTGAGGACTCTGTGTGTCTTGGACACTGGGCTGGACATTTTCCTGGAGCCCAGGATCAGCCTGCAGGTGACCTGTCTGTGGGAGTTGGTCCCTAACTCCTTAGCTAGTGGCAGGGGTTGGGTAGACCAAGACAGGCGGTGGGGCTGTTTGCCCCTGTTATGGGATTGGGACATTTCTTCACTGAGGTGCCAGGGGCCCCTCCAGTGCTTTGCTGCCTCCCAGCCGAGGCTTGGGGCCAATAACAGTGTCTTTCTGCAAGAGTTCAATGAGTTGAAGACTGTAAAGAGTTAAATATGACTGCTGACACATAGTAGGTGTTCAAGAAACAGACATTGCTGCTGCTGATGCCAGTGATGACAATGACAATTATCGCCAGATGTCTCCTTTGCCCTGCTGAGCCTTTCCCTGTATGGTCGGGACTGTAAGGCTGTGACTGACTGGGTGTCTCGTCCTCTGCCATGTGTAGCAAAAATGAACTCTATCCCCTCCTCTTTTTGTATTGCTTCTCAGCTTTCCCACGAACCCTTCATCTCAGGCTGTAAGGTTCTAAGGCGTTGGAAATTAATTTTCAAGATTATACCCTCTGACCCTTTAAATTTCAGTTCAAATCCCCCTCGTGCCTTAATGAAGCACAAGCTATTCTGGGCACTTTGGAGAAGTGTGGCTGACAGTGTGCCCTTTTAATTTACATAGAAAGCTCACATGCCCCCAAATATGTATCTGTATAATTAAGACTAAAAATCAGCATCCCCAAGGCAGGCTGTGCTAGTGAACATCACATTTAATAGAGGATTAGGAGGTGGAATTAAAGTCGCCCAAGGGTACTCTGAAAGACTTCAAACACCTTTTTGGAAAACAAATTAATGTGGTTTTCAGAGAGCATTTTCCAAAGACGATGGAGGGTTTTCCTCAGGCTTCCTTGCTTTCTTTTGAAATGTATTTTTAACACTTGTGTAAACAGTTTGGGCCTGTGACATGGGGCTTCCTGCACTCCCTTCATTAGCTGGTGTCTCTGGGAGAAGAATTTGGCTCATTATCTGGACGTTTTGATCTCCCCCGCGACCACCACTTTCTTCTTTCCTGCTGCCTACTGGTATGGGACCAGTTGGTTTGTGGCTCAGTGGCTTCCACATCTCCCTGCCAAGCCTGCCTTCACCAGGTCTCCTGGAGTGAACAGGCCTTCTCCTGTGGGGCAGGGGGCTGGATGGCTGCCCTGTTGCAGGTGCTGAGGAGTGTGTAATACAGCCTTGGTTTCTCTCCCTTCTGCCATTTTCAGGTGCACATGAGTGTGTTAGGCCCCACAGTGCTCTCTGGTCCCCATTTCTGCACATGTTCACAGACTGCCCTTGCAGGCTTTGAGGGTTTCTGCCACGCTGTCAGTGGACCTGAGATCCTGCAGGGGACACTTCACAAGTGAAGTCCCTGCAGGCAGTGCAGCCCTTCCCCACAGAGATGCCCCTGATGGAAGACAAGCAAGTCTTCACTTTGTGCTTTGAGGCAGGTGAGGGAGAAGGATGCCTGTTCACTTAGGGAGCCCCTGAGGTTGTGCTTAGCCAGGTACATCCCTTTGGAGGTTTGACCTTTCAAGGACATGGGGGGAGGTAGAAACTCCAAATTATGCCTGTTTGGTTTGCCTTTTAAAATTAGTTCTTCCTGTGTCAAACGAGGGCAATAAATAGGAATAGCTAGCACTTAGTGGGTGCTTATTGTATGTCAGGCACAGCTTGAAGTGTTGATTTATTTTTTCATAACTTTTAAGTATGAAGTCCCATTGTTGTCCCCATTTCTCAGAGAAGGATACCGAGGGCTTGGGGAGGTTCACGGAGGCAATGCAGCAGGTTAGAGATGAGTAACGCAACCTGCCCATTCTGGCCCTGGCTAAGGCACTCGCAGGAGCTGGAGTTCATCACCTCTCCATCTTTCTTGGTTCTGCCAGGCAGCCAGCCTGGCAGTGGCTGTGGTCATCCACTCCTTGCAGCTTGATGCACATCCGGCTTTCCATTTCTGGGCTGGCAGGCGGCATATGGAAGTGTGGCCGCTCACTTCGCTTCCTCAGTGAGGGTTGCCCTGTGTGACCGTGGCAGGTGACCTCTAGTTTGGGCTAATACATGTGGTTCAGTGTGTGTGTGGGGGTGAGTGGTTGAAGGCATGTCACTTAACCCACATGGCGAGTCTGTTGCTGTTGCTTCTGGAGCAGGAAAGAGAGCCTGGGAGTGAGAACATGGGGGGCCGGGTGACTTGTCTCTAAGGGCTGCTCTTACACACCTGCAGAGGGGACCAGGAGTGTCCTTTAGTATGGCAGGTTCCCCTGGGAGAAAGGGTGTCATTGGAGATCAGCCTTGAGGTGAGCACTGTCCTGAGAATGTTCTGTCTTCCTCATGACCTACTGCTTGGTTTAGTGAGGAAACAGAGGGCAGGGGACTGACTGTGGTCACACAGCTGGAGCCAACAGAAGAACTGGCAGGAACTTATAACCTGATGCCTGGGAAGGAAGAGCTGAGGCAGGAGGCTGGGAGGACTTGGTGTGTGGTAAGAAGCCGAGAAGGGAGGAGATATCTGTGGAGGGTGACAGGAAGTGGCAAAGCAGAAGACTGGGAATGATGGCAGGCAATTCACAGGCAATCCGTGTCCAGTGTGTCAAAGACCTCATCCAGAGAAAAACAGGGCAGAGGGCAAAGCAAAACAGGGTAAAGCATCACAGCACCCCGATTTGAAGTGCTTGCCTTTCCATGGGTGATATTAATATTCACACCATGGCTGACTTGAAATGAGAGGGCCGTAACTGCCAGTTGTGAGCCATGGTACAGCCTTCAGATGGCCCCTGCCCTTGCTGCCAAGACTCTGGACTGCAGGATGTGTTCTTCACAGATGGGAGGGGGTAGGAGGGAAGCAGCGTTGCCAGAGCGTGGCTAATCTTGGGAAACAAAGGGTGGAGTACAGAAATAGTGAGGCTGCAGTTGACTCTAGGGCCAGGGTTCACTGTACTCTGCTACATGAATGTCTTTCTGTCTGTGATCTCTAAAAGTGCATTTCTCAGCAAGAAGCTTCTGGAAGTGAAGACCTTGGAGCTCCTGGCCTGCTTTCTTCTCTGAGGTCAAGTTGGACCAAGATTGGTTTCAGATGAGGGCCCTCAGCTCCCTTTCGTGTGTCCAGTTCAAGAGTTAAAAACAACATATATTCCCCTGAGAAATGGCCTTGGAATATCTAGTTGGAACTTCCTTGGAAAGATGTGTGGTTGGGAGTTGACAAAGTGGCACATAAGAGCGTATCAGAGCCTGCCTTGGTCTTTGATCTGCACTTCTGGGACAGCATTGGGACCAGTGGGGAAGCAGTGTGGGCTTCCTGCCCTGCTCTGAACAGGCAAGTGGCTTGAGAGATGCATTAGCCCAGATCAGCCTGCTCAGCCTCATGGGGCTCAATCCCCAAGGTTTCCAAGCCTCTGAAGCATGGTGAAGGGATGGTCCATTTGCCTCTTTGCACTCTGACTGTCATCCATCTGGCTCCATGGGCTCGGCTGGCCCACAATGAGGATGCTGTGGGTGACTTTAGCTCCTTCCGTTAATTTACTAGATTTTAATGGTGTCGATGTGTGGCATGCCATTGCTATGTAGGTCTTTGGACCTTGTACTTGATGTGCCATGTTAACTTGCACAGCATGGGCTCTGGGCCGTTTTCCTGCCTGCATCCTGGCTGAGAATGGATAAGAACCAGGCAGGCTACTCCCCTCTCTTAAGCTAGACCAAATGCATTCTGGACTTTTGGTTCAGCCTCAGCCTGTCTGGGTCCTAGGCCTCTGAAACTTTGGTGACTTTTAAAACAGATTCTGGGCCCCTGCCTGCCCCTCCCAGTAGTACTAATTTGTGGCATCCAGGTACTTGACTGAAGACCCAAGATCACCTATAATGCAATTCCTTCCCCATAGGGGTAGGGCCTGCTCCTGAGTCTCTGCCAGTGCCCACAGGTTGATTGGTGGCTTTCACACTTGTCTGGCCTCGTTTGCCTCACCCTGCCCTGCCCAGGGAGAGGGCTCCCTGATTTGGGCAAGGTCTTACATTCTGAGGCTTCCTGGAAAGCCCTGAGTGGGAAGAAAGGGTGAGGTCTGAATTCCATCTTAGGAAGGGGAACACTCGCCCAGTCCCCATAGGCATCTAGGCCCTGAGTAGCCACTGATGGTGAATTTATTCTAAGGAACATGGTTATGATGGTCCCTGCAAAAATCTTAAAAACTCAGTTTGCAAGAACAAAGTTAGGAAGCCACCATTTCTTTTGTGTATAGACACCAAAGCCAGAGAGGAGCAGGAACTTGCCCAAAGTCACAGTGAGTCAGTGGCAGAGAGGAAATTAAGGTCTTTGGTCTCCCAGCCAAGGTGTCTAGGCCCTATGACTTTGTATGGGCTAGACAGAGGGCCATGGATAGGACAGATGGCAAGCCGAGGCAATCCAACCCGCACTGTCTTATTGTCAGGTCCATGTCCCTTTAGGGACACCCCACTATCCACAGCCACCAATCTCAAGGTGCCTGACATGGGCACATAGTGGAGACCTGCCTTGGGTGGGGCTCACAGGAAAATCCTGAGTCCACTCCAGACCTGGTGCCAAGTTGTGTAAGAGCCATGTGGCTGAGGTTGTGCCAGTGTTATTCTTCGGTGAGTTCACACTTCGTGACGAAGTGTGATTCAGCAGGAAAAGCTGCCAAGGAAGGCCAAGATGGCAGGCCCTGGGCCAGCGGGAGGTTGTGCGTGCCACACTAGCTGAGGTACTCTTAGGAAGTAGAGAAAGAGTAGACAGAGCACACGTGTACAGCTAGAGCCAGAGTGGCAGTAAGGCTAGCAGGATTGGATAGGGTGAGGCTCCATAGTTTCTAAGACCTGGAGAGGGCTGGTTTGGTACAGAGGTCCCAGGAAGGACAGCCAGGCTTAGCCAGTGTCCCTTTATTGGTCCCTCAGATCTGAAGGGACCCTGCCTTCCTTAACTGCAGAGGGCTCAGGAATGTGGCACGCCCTGCTGATGGTGTGAAGGCAAGTGACTTGGCCTCCCTCCGAGCCTCATGGCTGCCTGTCTTCCAGCTGTGAGAATAGTTATAATTGATGGTGTTGTCAGAGGAGGCTCTGGATGAAGAAGGCTGTTGCTAGGATCTTGATGGCGGTTGTAGTCTTGAAGCCACTTGTTCCCTCGCCAGTGAATCCTCCCACCCCAAATCCAGACTCTCTAGCTGTCCCCTATAGACTTCATGCCAGAGCCTCAACTATCACCTCCCCAAGGCCCCATGGAGTCAGAGGTGACTTTCGGGGCTGCCTTCTTACTGTGCATGCAGGAAACAAGAGGAATGAGGTGGTGAGGCAGGACCTAGCCTGGCGTTTTCACTCACGGGCTCCCTGAGAGGCCAGGGGTCCTACCCACTGGTCGCAGGCCTGAACCAGATGTCTTCTCTCTCAGCCTTCCAGCCTAGAGTGGAAGCACAGAGTGGGTCACCTAACCAGCCTGCTCACACCTGCTGCTTCTAAAATCCCTTCTTGTTAATGGCAGTGATTGTTAGTCTGTTTCTCAGAGGAAAAAGATGTGGAAAGAATACGGCAATTAACCAAGACATATATGGACGTTGGCCTGGCTTCTCTTCTGTCAGGTGTGGGTCGGTGCTGTGGAGGCTTTGGAGAATCCCCTCTTCTCCTTGGGACCCAGACACCTTTTATCCTCACCCTAGAGCTAGAAGCCAGGCCTGCTACTGGTCCACTGGTACATGCAACACAGGAGACTCTCTACTCTGGTCAGGGGCCTGCGTGCATTCCAGGAGCCAAGTCCTGGAGGCCTGTGGGAAGGAGCCCTCTTTACTACTTACACCCCCCCCCCAGGAAGTAGGTAGCTTTGCGATGGGCTCATGAACTAGTCTCAGGCTGTTTTTCCCTCCTCGGCCATTCCCAGGGCTGACCTGTCTGCTGCTCCCAGCTTGCTTAGGTGCCCACTCTTTGTTCGGGACATCTTCCCATTCATGCTGGATGGAGAGGACACAGGCAGTGCTTTCTCAATACATGGAACTGCCCTCCTTGGTGTGTAGAGGAGGCAAGGAGGGTTCTTCGTCCCTCAACTGCCACTGTGCTAGAGACATGCTGAAGAAGTTTGAGGGAGACAGCAGGGAAAGGACAGCTGCATGGGCTCTGGCTTGGGGAACTGATCTTAGAGAGTCCATTGAGCCCCATGGTTTTGCCGGAGATCTGCTTGTAGGTAGGTGATTGGAGAAGATGACCAACCAAAACCTCTGCCAGCCAAAATGAGGCATTGGCCTCACAGGGGATGATTTTGCCATCACCCTTAGCAGGGGGCCACTGCAGGACGGGTGTCTGGGCAGGATGCCCAGGCCAGCCAGGCTGCAGAGCTCTCTACCCTCTGGCAGCCACCCAGCGGAGTGGCCTAAGATTTAGAAGTTCCCCATAAAACACAAATCATGGTACTCTTGTCTATATTTGCAAGGAAGTAAACCCCAAACTGAAGAGAGTGGATATAATGTTCTTAAGTGTGAGTTTTTCACCCATAAATTTTTAATTAAACCTTTGGCATCCATTCTGCCAGGAAAGCCAGGAGAGATGGCAGAATTACAGGACCATTTGAAATGTGTGAATCTAGCGCGATGATCCATAAACCCATGTGGGCATGGCGGCCACTGGAACATTAATGACTCTGTGGTGGCTTAACAGTTGTGTTTGGCTGGTGGGGCTGTGCCTGGTCCATGCAATAGTTTTGGCATGTTCCTGCTTTTCTTTGGTAACAAGTGCCCAGGCCCAGTACAGGCAGCGAGACTTGTGGCCCCGTTTTGCACTTCCATCTTGATAACTATCTTTGAAAAATGTGTGTAATCTCAAGATGTCCCGGGAATCCACCCTGTAATTCGAATTGTAAACAAACACCTTCCAGGTTGTCATGACAGTCTTGCCTTGCTTGCTCCAAGGTGACCCAAATCTACTGAACAAAGGAGGTGCAATTAGCTTGCATCACTTCTGATAGAGAAGCAAAAGTGGGACCAAGTATACAAGAGTGTGTGACACAGGAGCCAAGGCACTGATTCATAGTGGCCTGGGTTACGTGAATATAGCAAATGGGTCCTGGAGCTGCCTATGGCAGTGTGCGAGAAGAGCGAGTTGCCAGCATCGGGGTTGGGAAGGAACGGACTGTCTACGGATGGCAGATTTTAGTGCCACCATGAGGGGAGCAAGGCAATTTTACAGTTGTAAAATAATCCCTCGCTAACATGGGTGCCTCGGGGTTATTTTGTGCAGGGTTTTGATTTTTGTACCAAGGATGGTTATCCTGAACTTGAAAACCAAGCCTTCAAGTTATTAATACCATTCTGTATGTTTGCATACATCTGTTTGCAGCCATTTGCTCCCTGTGTTACTATCAATTAAATTAAAATACAGAAAGAGAAGTGACCTAAGGCGGATCTTTGTCTTATTAAATCCATTCTTGGCAATTTGGCTTTAGCAAAACAGAGCATCCGATTTTGTTGTTAGTTTTTATTTGTATTTAATTTCCAATTTTGCTTTTTGAAAAATGTTCCAGGGTGATAAATACAAGGAGCTATATTAAGCTAGCTCTATTTTTTGTTTCTTTGCTTACACATATTTCTTTGCCTGGTATCTTTATTGCATTCTTGCCATATTACTGGTAGATAAAGCACAAACAGACAAGGTGAAAACCATCATCCTTTGCAGAGTTTATAATCTATACACAAGAGTAGACTGAGTCCCTTTAAACTCCCATCAAAGCAACAACACCATACTCGTGCACATGCGCACACACACACATACACACACATACACACTCTCTCTCACACACACATGCTCACACACACTTACCCGCTCATCCCGAGTAATCTATAGCATAGAATCAGGTAGAAAAGAAAGAGCAGGTAGCTGAGCGAGAGGATGATGAGGTTGATTTAAGTAGGATGGTCCAGGCAGGCCTGTCTGAGGATAACATTTGCTCGGGGAATCTAGGATGCAGGGCAGCAAACATGTTGTTTGGGTGAAAAGTCCTACATTTGGAAACAACCAAGCCTGAGATAGTATATGTTCTCCGTGTCTGGTCAAATATTTAAATTATGTGGTAAATAAAATTTGGTATCACCAATACATAGCAAGATTCTCCACTTGCTACTGTGGGACTTGCAGCATAAAGCAGACCCCGCAGCAGCCAGCAGACACACCTGGGGGAAGAAGGTCCCTGAAGCTTACTAGGCAGGACCAGGGCTCAGGGGTAGCAGAAAAACTGTGTGGGACCCACCCCACCCTAAAGTCTTGTCTCCCCAATGAGAATCTGGAGACGTTGGTGTCAACGTGACTACCTTACAATCGACAGGGAGGTGAAAGTGCACCCCACCCAGCTCCACTCCCAGGGGTTCTGATTCAGGAGGTGGGTGGGGCCTGAGAACGAAGCTCCTCAAAGTTCCCAGGTGATGCCCATGGTGCTGGTCCAGGGCCACACCTTGAAAACCACTGCTATGGAGCAAACGGCACACAGCATGTGAGGATCTGTCTATAGGGACTGCAGAGATGATGAGGCAGGGGGATTGCCTGGAGGACCTCAGGTCACCTGAAGATGTCTGTCTGTCTGGAGAGTTACAGCTATGAGCTGGAGGCTTCAAGGAACAGTGTCTGTTACTGAATACCAAATGCATGTAATGGATGTTGTTTATGTGTCTGTGAGTCCATGCCAGCGACTGTGGTCACAGTTTTCAGAAGTCTCAAAGTCAGGAGGACCCCACAGCTCATTATGGGCTGTGGATCGGGATGCAGCCCTTACACACAGCCCTGGGCAGTCAGAGTCAGTGTGTAGATTGATCCTGATGAGTAGTGGCCTTGATACTACAGCCTAAAGGTTCACATCTGTACCCGGAAAATCCAGACTTCAGTAGGTCTTCTGTCCCCTCCTTTCTCATTGTCTGACCCCCACCTTTAGCTTTGCTTCTTTCAGGGGTACATGTGAGGGTTTTTTAGCTAAATGACTTTGTGTTCTAGATAGATGAGATGCCATTAAAGATGATCTCTTGTCGTTTGGCCTGATTTTCCTGACTGTGAGCCCTATACCCTTCCTGGTGGTACACCATTGGATGTGGGTTTGTACTTCGAGGGAAGAGAAAGGCAAGGGAGGGAGGAATGGGATGGACACATGCAGGAAGCTAAACCATTGCTTCTGCACACTCAGAATTTAAATCCTGGCCCACAGAGAAGCTGCAGAAAATTATTATTATTATTATTATTATTATTATTATTATTATTATTATTATTAT
>LOJH01000550.1:10498-60188 GCA_001685095.1 Ellobius talpinus | reverse complement strand
ATGGATCTAGAAAACATATTGAGTGAGGTAACTCAGACCCAGAAAGACAAATATTATATGTACTCATAAGTGGCTTTTAGACATAAAGCAAAGAAAAACCAGCCTACAACACACAATCCAACACACAATCCCAGAGAACCTAGACAACAAAGAGGACCCTAACATAGACATACATGGATCTAATCTACATGGGCAGTAGAAAAAGACAAGATCTCCTGAGTAAATTGGGAGTGTGGGGATCATGGGAGAGGGTAGAAGTGGAGGAGGAAGGGAGGGGAGTGGAGAAAACATATACTTTCATTAAAAGCAATAAAAAGAGAAAGAAAAGAATAAGATGTAGTACTTCAATCAGTTGACTGCAGTAGGTCTCAGGTATTTTGTGTCTCTGGTGGAGAGTTGTTGCTGGCTGGCTAGAAAGGTGTGGCAGGCCTTACACCCCAGTTTGATCTTGGGATCCCAAAAGGTGGCAGGACAGAACTAGCTCCCAGGAATTGCTTCTGACCCCCAAACATGCACAGTGGACCCATGAGGGTGCACACACACATGCACAAACTTAAAAAAATGTGAAGATAATTACGTTTTATTAAGTTTACCTAATACTTGTGTTTCTGTAGGTTTCATTTTTATTGTTTTGAGAGAAAAAGAACAAAAAGTCAGGTTGATAGGGAGGTGGGTAGAAACCAGGAGTCATTTAAGGAGGGGAAAGACCATGCTCAAATTACATTGTATGGAAAAAATTAATTTAAAGAAAATTCCAGAAACAGATTTAAATTACTTTAATCATAGGAGCTAAATGTATTTTGTATTTTTAAAAGAAAAATTTTTTTATCATACTTGCTATAGCCCAAGTTTTACTATATGTATGATAAACAGTTTAACTAGATATGATACACAGTATCTGTTACAGTCCAAGGGTGTGGAGTAGTGAGCTAAGCAATACTCTTAGTGTGTGCTTGGTAGGTTTGGTCAAGTTGCCTGAAGGTAGAGTCTTTAGAAAAGGGAACTCCACTGAGAAAATGCATCAGATTTGCTGGTAAGCAAATGTGTGTCTCATTTCTATGATTAATGATTGCTTGATAGGGGAGGGCCCAGTCCACTGTGGTTAATGCCATCCCTAAGCAGATGGCCTGGGTTTTATGAAATAGTAAGCTGAGCAAGCCATTAAGCAGCATTCCTCCATGGTCCCTGCTTGAGTTCCTACCTCAGCTTCCATCAGTGATGAATCTGATCAGAGCAAACTTTCTACACCCCTTCCACACCCACAGTTTCTTTTTATCATGAAGTTCATTTCCATAGTGAGTCTAGTCCAGAAGCTTAGATTAGCTTTTCAGTAAATTGGATTAGCTTCTCTTCCTTCACCATTGAAATCGAGATAAAAATAAATAAGGAATAATACTGACTAAAACACATTCTGTCCCAAGCTGTGTTTATCCCTGTATTTTGGTGCTCTTTGAGAACCCAGGAATCGTTTCTAAGTGCTACATGTTTAGAAAAGTTCTTCCATGTGAGGCATTACTTCGAAAGTTGAATTAACTGGCATTTCTATATATTTCCTACATACTAGATTTTTTATATACATAAATGTAGGACAAAAAACCCTCAGAATGTAAGATTGGATCTTCCAGTGTACTACATTAAGTGTAGTCTCTAAATTTTCCCTATATTAATAAAGAAACAGACCATATACTTTTAAGTTTATGTCTTTTAAATCCCAATTTGTCAAGTTGAAATGTTCTAGTGTGTGAAGGTGCCTGAGGGATCTCTATTCTCTTTGCTTTGCTGACTGTTTTTCTTTATTAACTACCTACTTTCTGTTTGTGTCGTTAAAAAAAATTTCTGTTTTCTTACTGTGCAACAGAGCTTTTGAATCCCTATGCTGGATCAGGTGGAATTGATGAAGTTCTGCTACATATGCCTTTTTTATTAACAAGTGTTGTGTTCTTAATCCCATATGGCCAAGCTTTGGCATAAATACTCAACTTTACCCACTAGAACATCAACTTTTGCATGTAAAAGTTTTAAAATTTATCATAGTAAAACAAAATCGTTGGGTACTTTCACTTTGTGTTTTTAATTCATATTTAAAGTTTGCATTTTATTACAGGGCTAATACTTTGTTGGTCTTGTTGGAGTCTAGGCTGCTCTTGTAGTTATGACTGGACATTTAGCATTGTAATGCTACACACACACACACACACACAGTTAGCTGAGGTCAGTGAAGCAGAAAAGGCTATGTGGGTTTGTATTCTCTAGTCTGGATTGGTTTTTTCTTTTTTTTTCTGTATTTGCCTAAAGTTTGAATTTAAGACAGTCAAGGCCATTGGATGTTTATTTTCAAGATTTTCATCATTATGAAACTTTTAAGTGGTATGGTTGGTTTTCTGACTTCTTTTTTCCCCTCATCTTCATAAAACCTAAGAATTCCCAAGTTGGACTTTTAATTAGAAGGTTGGTTGCATAAATGTAAGTAACTAAAAATGGAAACACAAACGAAAATAGCAGACGACCTGCATGACTTCCCCTTTCTCTGCACCGCCATCTCTGGTGGGCCACCCAGACCTCTCTCTAAACTCCCTTTACCCTACTCATCACTTTGTGTCGGTCCCCAACTCCCTACAGGCGCTCCCTGGGGACCTACAGGCCAATCTGGTCACAAAAGCATAAGGCTAACTGCAGATCTTCACCTCTCCTTCCATTTCTCCAAGTCCAGTCACCCATTCTCATCTCTAGTTCTGTAGCAGACTTTCTGGTCTGACCTCCTTTTACTCTTTGACTCATTTCTAGGGAACTAAGCAGATCCTGGTGGGACACCTGCTTTCTTCCTTCCTCTGGACCCCTGGAGCCTGATCCTCCTAGCCCATCCCCATTCCTAAGTGTCACCACCCAATAGCTAGAAACACGTTTTACCAGGAGTCCCCAGTGGACACACCTATCAGGATTCCAAAAGAATTCTCTGCCAAGCACCACACGCTCCTAAGAACCAGAGGGGGCAACAGAAACCAAGGAACAAAGCACATCCCCAACAAAGATAAGACCAGAAATCAGCACCTAGAATTATAATGTTCCCAAACGCAGATGCTTAGATGCCAGCATAAAATCATGATCAATCAGTTAAAGCCAGGACAATCCCAGCAACCCTACCACTGCAGGCCCTGAGTATTGCAATGTAGTTGAAGCAGAAGAAGATCTTAAAATAGCCTTTATTAATATGATAAAGGTCCTTAAAGAGGAAATGAAAAAAATTCTTTAAAAAAATCTATGTAAACACAAACAATGAAAGTAAATTAATAAAGCCATTTAAGACCTGAAAGTGGAAATAGAATCAATAAAGAAAACCCAAACTAAAGGAAATCTGGAAATGAAAGTTTGAGTAACTCAAACAGAAACCTCAGTTAAGCCCCAGCAACAGAGTACAGGAGGTGGAAGACAGACTCTCAGGCCTTGAAGATACTATTGAAGAAAAGATAACCTTCTTCAAAGAAAATGTTAAATCTAAAAACCACCTGGTACAAAACATCCAGGAAATCTGGGACACTATGAAAAGCCCAAATCTAAAAATAATAGGAATGGAGGAAGGAAAAGAAACCCAGGTCAGAGGCACAGAAAATATTTTTAGCAAAATCATAAAAGAAAATTTCCCTAACCTATAGAAGGAGATGTCTGTCAAGGTACAAGAAGCATAGAGAAAACAAAAATAGAGTGGACCAGAAAAGAAAGTCCCCTTACTGCATAATAGTCAAAACAATAAATGTACAGAAGTGTGATCTTATGGAGAAACCAATATGTAAAGCTTCAGGAACACTTGTTGGTATGGGAGGTCCTTCTGTATATGTGTTGCTTTTATTGGTTAGTGAATAAAGAATCTGCTTTGGGAAAGAAAAATAGAGAAAAAGCCTGGTATAGCTGTCTTTTTCAGCGTGCATTTCTGGCTTCTTTATCAAATATCAGGTGTCCATATGCATGTGGATTTATATCTGGGTCTTCAGTTTGATTCCACTGATCAACAAGTCTGTTTATATGACAATATGGAAGTTTTTATTACTATATATAGCCCTGTAGTACAACTTGAAATCAGAGTGATAATGCCAACATTTCTTTTATTATTCAGAATTGCTTTAGCTAACCTAGGTTTTTTTGTGTTTCCATATGAAGCTGAAACTGTCCTTTCAAGATCTCTGAAGAGTTGTGTTGGAATTTTGATGGGGATTGTATTAAACTCTATAGTTTATTTTTGGTAAAAAAAATTATACTATATTACTCCTACTAATCCTAAGATCTATAAGCATGAGAGTTTCATCTTCAATGTAGTAGAGTTTTTTAATCATACAAATCTTTCACTTGTGTAATTAGGGTTGCCCCAAGATGTTTTATGTTAGTCTACTGGGAAAGGTATTGTTTCCATCATTTCTTTCTCAGTATATTTGAATTTGTCTACAGAAACACTGATTTTTTTTGTGAATTAATTTTGTATCCAGATACTTTGCTGAATGTGTTTTACTGTAGAATCCTTGTGGCTCACATCAACTATTCCTTGTCTTGCTTGTCCAGATCAGACAGCATACTTACTGTCAGCAGACTATACATTCGGGGATCATTTCTATAGTTTGTTACCAGGCTTTTCTTTTGGGGACACCAACCAGCTCCCACATCATTCCATGGAGTCTTATTATTAGTTTTGAATGCTCAACCTAGCTTAGGCTCATTTCTGGCTAGTTCTTTTTAACTTAAATTAACCGGTTTCTATCTTTTGCCTTGGGGCTCTTTCCCTTTCTTCCTTCTGTATCTCTTACTTTCACTGCTTCATGGGTCTGGCTGGCTAACAGCTACCTGGCTAGACCCAGGCATGCCCCCTCTCTTTCTTCTTGTTCTCCCCTTCCTTCTCTTGTTCTCTCTGCCTGCAAGCCCCACCTATCCTTTCTCTACCTAGCTATTGGCCATCTAGCTCTTTATTAAACCAATCAGATGCCTTAGGCAGGCAATGTGAAACAAATGAAATACATCTTTACCTAATTAAACACACATCCTTCCATCATTATACAAATGCAGTATGAACAAACGTAGCACACCTTTACATAGCAACAGACAGCATCTTCAACAAATGGTGCTGGTCAAACTGAATGTCTGCAGGAAAAATCCAAATAGATCCCTATCTGTTACCTTACAAATTCCTTGAAGACCTTCAACATAAAAGCAGATACAGTGAACCTGATAAAGATAAAATGGGGAATAGCCTTGAACTCATTGGCAGAGAAAAAACTTTCTGAACAGAATAGCATTAGCACAGACACTAAAGTTCACAATTAATAAATGGGACTTCATGAAACTGAGAAGCTTCTGCACAGCAAAGGACACTATCGTAGAGACAAAGTGGTAGCCTGTAGAATGGGGGAAAACTGGGCTAATATCCAAAATACATAAGGAACTAAAAAGACAAGAATATCAAGATATCAAATAACCCAACTAAAAAGTGGAGTACATACCTAAACAGAATTTTCAAGAGAAGAAACTCAAGTGGCTGAGAAACAAATGTTCAGCATCCTTAAACCATCAGGGAAATGCAAATCAGTGCTACTTTCAATCCAAATGTACCACTCCTGGGCATATAGCATAAGTAGTGTCACAGAGATACTTTCTCGACCATGTTTATTGTTGTTCTATTTAAAATAGCCAGAAATTGGAAACCACCTAGATGTCACTCAACAGAAGACTAGATAAAGAAAATGTGATACATTTACATAAGAGTATTACAAGTAAATGGATGGAAACATCTTCCTGATGTAAGATATCCTAGACCCAGAAAGACAGATGTGGTATGTGTTTCCTTATATGTGGATATGTTACGTTTGTCATAATCAAGGTACAATCTATTGAACCACAGAGGTTAGGTATAGAGTAAGGGGGTGGGGGATGACAGATCTCATTAAGAAAGGGGAATAGAATAGTTATTGGTAGATGTGTGGGGTCTAGAATGGGGGGCTCAAAGAGGAGTGGAGGGGGGTGAGAGAATGTGGGAAAATATGGGGAGAGGCAGATAAAATTAAGGGCCCATTTAAGGGATAGTATGGAAACCATCTGTTAACAGCAGAAGCTTCCTAAAACACATATGATGGCAAATGAAATAAACGAAATCACCAAAGAATAGAAGAGACTGGACATGTCACCAAATGATACTTCCAGTCTTGGGATTGGGTTACATCTAATTGAGCTGTTGGCCAGAGACCCCCACCAGAATCCCTAGACAGTGTAGGCTGTTGCCAAGATTATAGGTTGCTATCCACAAACTTATGCCAAGGCCCCATTGCTGAAGATAACACCAAGACAGCTTCTTGACCATTGAGAAGTCAAGCTGGTGCCTACAAATAGAGAACCTTCACCCCTATGCTCTGGTGTCTTTGGCATAGGAAGGTACTCTGCATGCTGACATAGGAGAAAAGGTAAATACCATAACAGCCACAAACTGTTTCATCTACAGTAGTTGTGCCTGCCATCTCTGCTAGTGCAGTGGTGTCACAAAACTTACGGGAGTAACCAACCGATACTGATTCAAGGCTCACTCTATAAGATGGAACCCATACCTAACACTGTTAGGGTGACCAAGAACCTGAGACTAGATATTGATAGCCTAGGGACCTAGGGTAAAACTAAATATTTAAAGCAAAGAAAAATGTAGCAATAAAATGACTCCTAATGACATTCTGCTATATTCATGTATATATCAGTACTCTGCTCAGCCATCATTAGAGCAGCTTTCTCCTGCAGCAGATGGGAACAAATGCAGAGACCAACAGCCAGACAATATGAGAGACCCTGGAACACTCAGCTAAATGGGATATTACCACCAAATCCCTCTCCTTAGGACTCAGGGAACCCTCCAGAGTTAGAAGCTGAAAGAGTATAAGAGCCAGAGGTGATGGAGGATACCCAGAAAACAAGGCCCTCTAAGTCAACATGAGAAAAGTTTGTATGAATTCACAGAGACTGAAGCGGCACACACGGGGCTTGCACTGGTCTTCACCAGGTCCTCTGCATGCAGATTGTGGCTTCCAGTTAGTGTTTTTGTGGGATTTCTGAGTGTGTGAATGAGTGGGAATCTGATTCTTGTGTCTTCTCTTGGGGCTCTTTTCCCTCTGTTGGTTTGGCTTGTCCGACTTCAGTGAGATGGTTTTCGTTTTATCTTATTGTATTTTATTTTACTATAACCCCCTTAGAATCCTGTTTGTTTTATGATGGAAGACAGAAAGGGATTGGATCTGGATGGGAGAGGTGGTGGGAAGAACTGGGGAGGAGAGGGAAATGGTTGTCAGGATGTATTATGTAAGGGAAATCTATCATCAGAATGGCTCAGCAGTTTGGAGCACTTCCTGCTCTTAGAGAGGGTAGGGCTTTGATGGTCAATACCAACTTCCAGCTCACAACTATCTGAATCTCAAGTTTCAGGAGATCCAAGGTCCTCTTCAGGCCTTTGTAGACTTGAGGCACTCACATAATGTACAGACATACATGCATGCAAAATACCTGTACACATGAAAATAACAATCAAGTTATTTTTAAAGTTCTTTACACTCCCTTTTGTGTTCTAGAGTCTAAAGGAAACAGTCAGTAGTCGGTCTTTTTTTTTTTTGCTCTGTTTTGGTGTTCAGTTGTTTTTTTGTTTTGTTTTTTGAGGGGGAGCTTTGTTTTTTGAGACAGAAATTCAGTGTATAACTCTGATTGTCCTGGAGCTTGCTCTGTAGACCAGGCTGGCCTCAAACTCCGAGATCTGCATGTCGCTGCCTCCAGAGTGCTGGCATTAAAGGTATGCCACCAGCCAGCTTCGATTCTATTTTAGTAGTTCAATAATGAACATCTACAGTCCCGACTTAACTAATTTATAGCATACGAAGCACAATGGGAGATTTTCTGTTGTCTGCAGTGTTTACCTTTTCTGAACGTAGGTATTAGGTAGTGACAATGACTCAAAGGGCAAGTCACACTAGCTGACATATGTTTGAATCAAGCATGTGATCGCTGAGCCTGTGTGATTTCACCAGAGATACTTCTGCAGCAAGCATTCGGTTGCTTGGCCTTCCAGGGGCTGAGACTGAAGCTAGGGGGAAAGATTTTAGCTAAGTACCACTTGTCTCTAATTTAGGCCGCTTCAGAAGGCCTTTCTAAAATAGGAAAGGTGGCTTAAAATTACTATGTTGATTAAATTTTGTAAAAGTTGCCAGTTTTCTAACTGAGTAAAATCTAATCAGTACCGAGCTGCCTATATAATTTAATTTACTTTAAAAAGTTCTGTGGCCAGGTGTGGTGACACACACCTTTAATCCCATGCACATGGGAGACACTGCAAGTGAATGCGCATTTACAGACATTGATCAACAGTTTCAGGCCAGCCAGGGCTACATAGACCTTGTTTCAAAAGGACATTTGAAAACTAGGGTTACTAGCTAGAAATTCAAAGGCTTTGGATAGGGCAGGTGTCTTGTTAACATAATGTATACATTATAAATAATTCTGAACTACATTGTTCTAGGATAATTTACCCATTTGTAAAGCATTCATGCTAAAGTGTAAGTTACCTTGGCATTTAGCTTAGTTTGCTAAACAAAACCTGAGCGTATTTCAGCAGTGCCATGTGAGGGTAGAACTGGTGATTGTTTTTTCCTAATAAGAGGCTTTTAAGTCACACCTGCTAACACAGCTCTGAAGAGTTTTAAACAAAGAGAAGAAAAATGTCATCGTGGAAGCTGTGGTGTGGCACAGCCTGCACTTTAGTCCATGTGTGATTACTTGCAAATGATCAATGCAGTGAGTCATTGAGGTTCAAGGCCTCAGGTTTTTGCTACATTATCAGTACTGGCCCTCACCGGTGCTCTTGGATATCCTGTGTTAGGCAGATCCTGCAACTTTGGATCTTCAGAACCGGTCCTTTCACATGCTTCAGTAGATCATAGATACGATGGATGTTGGGACAGGCCAATCATGGGTCTGGGTCTGGATGGTTGCTGGATTGATCAGCCTGCCTGCTCTCCTTCACTCTCAACAACACCAGGGTGAGCTCTCCAGCGGTGCCCTGGCTAGTTCACCCTATGTCTTAAACAGTAAGGGGAGGTGCTGATTTTCCTGTTAATATGTCCTCTGGCTGGCTCACCCACACCTAAGCCACCAGGGTATTTATTTTGTGAAATCCACAAAGAATCAGTAAAAATTAAATTGTGTGTGAGGGTTCTAATCTTAATTTCTGAGATGAGAACATACTTTTAAAATCAAAGTAGTCATACCTGTAGAAATATCATTTGCTGTGGCATTCATTTAAACTGGAGTTCATCTGCACTAAATAATTTAACCTAAAGATGAGAAAAGATGACTCCTTGATAAAGATGTAATCACCGCATATCATTGGTTGGGAACACAGATTGGACTTGGGAATAATGGGATGCTGTCCAGATCCTCTTGGAAGTCTCTCTTTGGGTCTGTGACCACAGTTTCCTATCCCGCCTGAGCTACTGTTCTTAACCTGCAGAGACAAGGCGTGCTGGGTTGAGACTGCTTTATTTTCAAAACCCCGAAAGAACATGCTTGAATTCACTTACTAACTTGGGGTATTAGTTATTGGTTAAGCTTCCAATATTCCTAAGACTTAACACATCTTGATTTGCTTTTTATTTTCTTTTTGAAATGACTGTGTCATTGGAAGATATAACCTGGGAACTAATGAGACATTCTGGATATGAAACACATATGCATGTTTTGATTTTTAAACCTCTTAAAGTACTGGATTTTAGGTTTATTTAGAATATTTAGCTGTGGCTTTATCCCCTCAGCACTGGGTTTAGGATAAACTTGTGTGTGCTCCCGGGAATCAGCAGCAGGGCACTATTCTTAAAGTGGAGGGAAGTCTTTACTAGCACAGGTACATTTGGGCAGCCAGTTAACACTGCTCGCCTCTCCCTAACTGTGTTTACATCAGCTTTCATTTCAGCAGTAATGTGCTAAAAACCCACTTTGAGTCTTAAATGCTACATTACTGAAATCATTTCTAATTTTTAATATTCATATCCTGGTTTAGGGAATGCAGGTGTTTCATTAAGTCACAGGTGGTTTTTGTCAGGCTATTAGGCTCTGATGGTTTTTTTAACCAGTTTGTAATAGAACAGTTCAGCAAGACTTGCCTTCTGGTTTTCCCTGTACCACTTGTGCAGTGCTCATTTGCTTTAGCATGGGGTTTTAAGGCAAGCCTCTGTGTAGCAATATCCTACCTTTATTCCGGGACTAATAGAAACACCATGTATCCATACTGATGTATAGGCTGTATTTTTAGTTGGGCCTTTCCTTTTATTAAGGTTTCATCTGTAAGTCTTACCAATAGGGCTAATAATCTTTTAGCATTGTCTGTAGATGCCTTAGGAATAAGCTAAACATGTTTAAAACTTAAGGAGCTTATTTTTAGTAATTGATTAATATAACTGAGTTATTGGCATTTCCACATACTTTTGTGCACCTATAGTCTATACCAATGTTTTAAACATTAAACTTAAAACTCAGGGGGAAAAAGGTTCCTCAACTTGAGATCTTCTCTCCAGATCTCCATTCTTTGGAGTTTCCATGAATGTGACCTGAAGAACTTGGAACCATTGAGATTCAAATGTAGGTAGGTAAGTGTTCACACCAGCGCATGCGTTGATTGCCTTCTATCTCTTTGTATATGCATCTGTATTGCACCCCCTCAGTGCCTTTCTCTCTTCCTCCCCATAGATCATGTAGGGCCTGTGTCATCTTGATAAAATGTAGATTTGTAAATCTGTACTTTGATCAGCATTTGTCTTTGACGTCTGTCAGGAGCAGATGTAGAAAGTCTTCAGACATGTATGTCTTCAGACATGTTGTCTAAAGACTGTCTCACACGTACCTGTTTGCTGTGTCTGGGCCTGGGTTGCATTGTGTGAGTTTCTGTGTTTGTAGAAGCTCTGATACAGATTCACCTAGAGTTGCTGGTGTTTGTTTAGGGATACAAATGTCACAGCCTTGCTCTTGCCCATGTGTTCTTTGATGTGTCCAGAAAACATGAATTCTTTGTGGTTCTGTGAATTTCCTTCCTGCTGGTCTTTAATTGTAAAAGTTTCGCTTCTGATCAGATTCACGATACCATGAATGTCAGCTGTTATCTGTTGGAGAACATTCATAAGCTTTCTTTGGACAATTAAAAAATTTCAGTTACGAACTAATTTGCTTCCATGACTAAGGATACACCCCCTCACAAATAAGATCCCCACTTCACTGAAGGCTTCCCAGTGTTAGACACATAGTTACAGCTGAAATAAACTAGATCTGGGATAGTCTACTAGGCCCAAGTAGAGCCCGTTGAGATAAAACAGATGAGACATTAAGATGCTTTATTAAAGTAATTTCTTTCAAAAATATCTGAAACCAAAGCCTAAGTTATAACATGCTTTCTGTTGTTGCTGGGACCCCCCATACTTATTACATCTGCCAAATACTCCATTAAAATTCAGAATATTTTTCCATGATATTTTCCCCCACACTCCCACCTTTTATAAAAATTGGATAGCTAGTGACTCTTAAACATTTGACCTCTGAGCCCTTTCAGACACCAAAAAAGATAAAAGAGCTCCAAGAGTTTTTTCATTGTGTGTATAGATTATTACTCGCAATGCTTATAGAGATAGAAATTAAAATTTTAAGTGTTTCCTATAATATTTTAAAGTGATAAGCTCATATGTTAACATGAACAATCTATGCAAAGTGTTTTCAAAAGTAAAGTTGCTGAGAAAAATGGCATTTTTACTGTGACTACTGTTACCATAAGGAATTCAGTAGTTACCTCTTGATGTCACTGCCTGGATACAGCCAGAGCACCAGTGTTTTAACTAACCATTCTTCATACATGATCACCGTACATGTCAACATATTAAAAAAAAAACAAGGAAAATCCTAGTATTTTATAAAACAGGTTTTCCTTTGGTAGTTTTTCTGGAAGGGTTTCAACAATTAGAGAACAGTATTCTAGAATGCCTGTCTCCATAAAGTGAAAGTTTGTGCCTGCTTACCTAAGTTCATTACTTTCAGTTAGCATCAGAAAAATAAATATAAAAGAACGCACTCATTTGGTCCAAAATGAGTCTGTCCAATTGGATGACTGTACATTTTCTCTTGTGTGTGGTATGTGTGTTATATGTGAGCATATAATTAATTTGGCTCCTAAGTAGTTTTTAAATATGCTTTCAGAAAAAAAGCAGTTCTCACAAATCAAGGTGATTGACATAATTGACTATTTGGCTGTGCCACTCTTCCTGATGATCCGCTATAATTCGGATGTTACTAGTGCATTTGCATCTCAAAGACCTTGCTAAGCTCTACTGCATTACTTACATTTTTGTTCCTCTGTACCCTGAAACCTAAATGTATGACATGTTTTAAGTAGTCCAAGGACATGATAGTGGTGCCAAGTTAGAATGTGAAGAGCCTCATCTTGTAAGCGGCATCACCCTGTTCAGTCGCCTTCCTCATAGAATGTTCCTATGATGTCCCTGCACTGTTGGGTATTTGTAGAGCTCTAACGGACAGTACTGAGGGGGTGTGTGATGCTTCTGTAAGCACACTCAGAGCAGAGTTTGACTCACTCAATGCATGCGCTAGTGCTCACGCTTACGTACCTGAGATTTAGAACTCGGCAGTTCTGCAGTATGTAATGAGATAGTCAAAATGAGTAGCTTTTACTGCTAAAGAGCAGAGATATATATGCTGGCTCCATCTACCTGTGCAGAACTGGTAAGTAACCAGAGTCATGTCTAACTCAGAGAGGTTTTGGGTGCATGATCATCGTACATAGTACACTTACAGTGGAAGTATTCAGCCCATAGACCATAGTGCACTGCATTGTATAACCTAAGTGTTTTGCCTGTAAATCGTGAGAATCATTCCTTTTAATTTAATTTAATTCCTTTTAATGCTTCATTGTATATTTAGGAAAGTTTTTGCATTAAAAATATAAAAGCAAATTATTTCATTGAATATACTTTTCCTTCATTTAGAATAAGCTTCATAATTCCACTGCTAATTTTGAAATGTATTATTGGGTCGTTTGAACTGTAAATGTAGCCCTGCCTTTTTCTCAAGTTTATCTTCTAGTCTTGTTTTGATAATAGGCCCCTTTCTAATACAGACAGGCCCCAGTAATCAAACTAGATAATTAGCCATAATTACATATTCAGTTTTCAGGGGAAACTATTAGTCTTTGACCATCTCTTCATAATTTATTCTAAAAGCCATGAGGAAGTAACAACAAAGACCACCAGGCAAGTAATGACCTGACCTTTGCAACAGCTCAGACCTTCATTTGTGTTCTCTCTCCTTAGCCACCCGCTCACATCCTTAGCCACAGGTTAAGAATTGTGAAGAGCAATAAAGAAGGGATTGGTAGCTATCAAGGGATTTGTGCTGTGAAGAAAGTGTGTTTTGTAGGAACATCTTTACCTTTACATCCCAGATGGATGACTTTAAAGCAACTTTACCTTTACATCCCAGATGGATGACTTTAAAGAATTTGGAGAGAATAATTAGCTTTTAAATAATAAATCATTTTAAAGTAGAAAAGCAAACCAAAAAATAAAATAAAACCCAACTTGGAAAGAGCATTCCTGTCTTCAGATGAACCCATTATTGATAGCAGTGTTTTGTGTAAATGCCTGTATGTTTGTCATTCTTCTTAGCGTATTCTAAGAGATATTATTTCATTTGGGTTAATTTACCTTAACCTTGATACAGGATTTATTAGCGCTGTCGGTGAGGAAACATTGTGGGGACACAAGGCATGTTTAGCACCTTAAAGCTACTTAGTTAGAAAATGGAAGTAAACAATGACAGTGTTGATATCATTCTCTTCACCTCTCAAGTCGTCTGTCCTACTGAGATGACATTAGTTAAGTAGAACTGATAAAAGCTACTTTAGGGAACTCTTCCTCCCTTGTTAAAACCGCATTGCTTTCCAGCAATCACAGAACACTCTGCTTGCAAATGCTCAGAACCAGTTCCTTTTCTGTGACATACTTTTGATGGTTTTTTTCTGATTATGAAGCAACTATTTTTAAAATTCTAAGATTCTTCTCTTCTTTCTTGTTCTCTAAGCTTCCTGTTTTTCTTAGCCTTTCCATATATCCTATGAGTTGCTGATACCCAACTGATGTTTCTAACCCTTTCATTGAAAACCAATGGTGTGTTTAATTGTTTATATCATCATTGAACATATTAAAGGTATATGAAGACCCCATTTAGAAGAAAAAGAATACTGGTTTGATACATTTTTTAAGTTATTTCTGATAACTATTGAAAAGATTAAAAGATCTCAGCTCTTCTGAACTAATGTGATTAAAATATTCAAGTCAATCAAATGAGTGTACTTGTGCTGGAGAGATGGTTCAGCCAGTAAAGTCTAGGCTCGCAACCAAAACGAAACAAATGGACTTCATTTGCCTTCGCTGTAATTCAAAGAGAACCAAGTTACAGAAAGTAACATGTTTTCTGTTTGATTATATTTGATACTATAAACACTTCTTCTGTTTTTTCTCTTTCTGTTTTAACAGATTCCCTTCAAGCTCAGCTAATCAATATGGGTGTTATCCCAACCTTAGTGAAATTACTGGGTATCCACTGCCACAATGCTGCTCTTACAGAAATGTGTCTTGTTGCCTTTGGGAATTTAGCAGAACTCGGTAAGTCTACATCATAAGCTACAAGTGTCATTAACTTATTAATGCTCTTACAGTGGCTACTTCTTTATGAACTTGGGATCCATGTAAATGATTTCAGTTTTTCTTTTAAGTATTCAAGGTATTTTCTTCAATGTAAAAAATAAATTCTATTTTTTATTAATTTGTTTACAGTTGCAACTATTTTGCTTCTCTAATTTTATATATTAGGATTTAAATTTTAGGAGCTTTGAGTATATAGCCCAAAAGTAGTTTGCTTGTAAAACCTAGAAGAGGCCTGTGGTTTTACTCACACCAGCACATACACAAAATAAGCATTATAATTCCTTTTCTAATATAAACTTATTTGATTATAGAACCTTAAAAGCATTGGCAAACTAAAGTGATTATCTTTTTACAAAATCCCTAAAAGTGATGGGTTTTTCATATAAATATATATTTACATATATATTACATTTAGAGAGTTATGTATGTGCTTGTACATGCACCACAGTGTGAGTGTAGAGGTCAGAGGGTCACTTGCAAGAGCCGCTTTGGTCTTTGTATCATGTGGATCCCTGGGATTGAACTCAGGTTGCCAGGCTTGGCCTCAAATGCCTTTACCTGCTGAGCCATCTGTGTGTTCTGTGTGTTTGTAAGAGTGTTCTAGGGCAAAATTCGAGAAACCTTTGAAAATATGAAGACAGGTAGAAGAACAAAGCCAATGCAGTGGACACGTCTTTCTCCTAACAAAAAGATCAATTGCTTCAGCCCTTCATCTCCTTCTCTGTTTTTGTTTTGTTTTGCTTTTCTCTACTTCCTGTATTATTTCCTTCTCTATCCCTTGCTTCCCCTTTCAACTTTTGGGATGAATCATCCCACAGCAATGTTTATAATCATTTATTATATTCATAGGAGAACCACTGGTATTTTGTCCTAAGTAATTTAATGGTTAAAGCATAAATATATTTATTAATCTTCCATTTTATAATGAAACATAAGGCACCGATACTTTACTATTGATCTTTCTAAAAGTTTGTACCCTTTGCACACTATAATTTTTAGTACTTCAGTTGACTCAAAGCTTAAAGTAATAGCAGGGTGTATGTGTCTGACTGGAGAGCTGATGGCAACTTCGGCAAATCTTTTTTCTCCACTGTGGGTTCTAGGTTTCAAACACAGGTCATCGGGTTTATGTGGCAAATGTTTTTACCTACTGGGCTATCTTACCTGCCCTGGAAATACTTTTTAAAGTCTTTCTCTTTTTCTTTTCTCAGACTGGGTCTAACTTTGTAGCTTGGCTGACCTAGAACTCACTACTTAGTCCAGTCTGGACTCATATTCATAAGAGATCCACTTGCCTCTCCCCTAAGTGCAGGGATTAAAGGTGTGTGCCACACCTACCTCAGAAGTCATTATTCTGTAGTGTGTCATGCCTTAGTGTGCTTCTCTCCTTTACTTTTTCATGCTAAATTGATTAACATACAGTTTTTTCAAGTGAGGCTAAGAAGGGAAGAACGTTCAGCCAGTGTTTAGAAATGTTAGTGGGTCGCAGGAGTTTTTGTCCAGTGTAGTTGTGGAAGTCACTTTAGAATCTCATACTGATGTCATCTTTTGTATGAAAACATAAACAATGGTTCAGGTGTCTTGTCACTTGCCATCAGTTCCGTGCTTTACTCCACACTACTAGGACTGCCCTGCACAGAGTAGCCACCAGCCACATGTGGTTGTCGAACATGGAAATATGGCAAGTCTGAACCGAGAATGCACCGAACTATAAAATACACAATGGGCTTTAGTGGCGGCATGAAAACTTAGATGTTTTGCCAATATTTTACATTCATTTCATGGCCGATAGATAATAATTTGAAGCTGACGGGTAAAATTAAATATAAAGATGAGCATTACCTGTGTGTGTAGGACAGTGGCGCTCTAGAGAAAAGCTGTGCCACAGGTGTCCTTCACCTGTGAAGTCCTCTTCCTTTGAAAGCTTAAGAGTGGAGTAAAGAAAGCAGAGGCTGATGAGCTTCGTGTCACCTGACCTTAAAGGACAGTGAGTTCCAGGGAAGGAAAAGACAGCCATCCTTGATAGGCGGGAGTGTACAAGCACACATAGGACCAGTTTCAATCCTTTCATGGTTGTATTTCTACGTCTTATAAATGCTTCATCTTGAATAATGTGCAGAGCTATAATATGACTTCATGGGAAGGAAGTTAAGCGGCCACCCTGACCTCACCGGTGTTGTGGATTTGCAGGGCTGAGAAGTTAAGCAGAACAGCGTTTCTGCATTAACTCCGTTTTAGTCCTTGAGGAAAGGGGAAAGGAGTTACCAAAAGCATGCTCACACACAGGTGAAAGTAATAAGCATTTAGGGATGCGTCTGATGGGTGTAAGTCGAAAGAGTGGAGGCAGTGTAAATAGAGGATGTGTTTAAGAAACTTGTTTATAAAAATGAAATTGAAAGACAGTTGAAGAGAGGGGGCTGCTCTGTGAGAAATGGAGGCATTCCAGTGCTGACTGAGAGTGAATTCCGAGAGAGGGAGAGCTGAGACATGCTGAAGAGGACAGGCGATGAGACTTCAAGAACACGGATGAATTGGCTTTTAAATAGCATCTGCAAGCTTGTGTCTCAGTGATAGCGTACATACACAAAGCCTTTGATTTAAGCTCTAACACTGCAAAAACTAGTAACAAAAATACAGCGGTCATGTCAGAACCAGCACTAAAACATTTCAATTAAGTTATACTCAAGATACAATGATGTCATCTTTTATTCAGCAATGTAAAACAATTTGTTATGGACAATTTTCTTCTTTGTGTGAAAGCCTTGAAAGGATGAATTTATAACTCAGTAATTTTACTGTTGCTATAGCTACCTATATATTTCGCCAGTGAACATTTAGGACCCCAAATGTAACTGGGTCAGAACATTCTCTCCAAAGCTTTAGACAATTTCTTTTTCAGGGGCATTAGAAATCAGTTTGATTGTTTCCTGTATCTGAGAGCATTTGTGTTCATTAATAGTTCAAAGTGCTTGAGTGTTAACAGTAACAGGAAACAAATTTCTGGGTTTAATTTTGTTTGCTTACTCTAAATTTTTCTTTTATTTTTCAGAGTCGAGTAAAGAACAGTTTGCTAGTACAAACATTGCTGAGGAGCTGGTAAAACTTTTCAAGAAACAAATAGAACATGATAAAAGAGAAATGATTTTTGAAGTTCTAGCTCCCCTGGCAGAAAATGGTAAGGAAAAACCACCTTTTGATGTTTGATCATGTAGGGCTTCTCAGGTTCTTTAATGCTGGATCTTAATTGAGAGCTCGTCTTTGGGCTGGTCATACTGTTATACTTTATTTTTGTGTCTCTAACTTCGGCTTTGTTATCTTTTCCATGACTGTATCTGAGTTTAGAGAGGCTGCTTTCCAAGTTTGATGTTAAAGTCTTAGCAAAGATGCTTCTGCAGTTAGTTCTGCTCTAACATAGAAGATAGATGAGGGCCGAGGAGATGGCTCAATGGATAAGGTCTTTGCCTCAAGCATCAGGTCCTGGAACTCATGTAAAAGTCAAGTGTGGCAGTAGGGAGAGATAGGAACGGGGAGATCCCTGGATGGTGACAGCCAGTAAGTGAGCTTCAGGTTCAGTGAGCGATCTTGTCTCAGAAAACAGGGTGGGGAATGACTTAGGAAAGCACACAGTGTTGTCCTCTGGCCTCCGCGTGCATTGTCACACAGAGACACACAGTTTTAAGAAGACAAATGAAGTAAGATACTGAACTCCACTTCAAACCCTATAAAGACTCAAGAGAATAAGAGCCAGGATTTCTAGGCCTGTCAACAATAGGTATGTTGGTGAATCACACCTTCTTTGGGCAAAAACATCTTAAGAGACGGACCCAAAAAGATAGGAGCAAATCTGGAAACAAACCCATTGTACAAGTGATTTTTCAAATATGTCTTCTACATATTTAGAGGAGCCAGACACTAACAAGGCAACCCACTAAATAAGAACAAAACAGAGAGCACCAACTTCCAGGTACTACAATTATTAGCCATAGATTTAAAGCCAGCATAGTGGGAGCCAGACAGATTGTGCTTGCTGGACAAGTGTGAAGACCTAAGTTCAAATCCTAGAACCCACATAAACCCATTCATTTGTAACTCTAGTACTGCTGGAGCAAAATGGGAGGCAGTAGCCTGATATTCCCAGCAATTAATGAGAGACTGTCTGAAACAAGGCAGAAGATGACAGCCAACACTTGAGTTTATCTGTTGGCCTCTACGTGTACACCATGAACATCCATACTCAGAGAAACATGCAAACACACAGAAGACTGAAACTGTTTGCTTAATATGTTCAGAGAGATGAAAAGCAAGCTTTAAAAAGGCCAGAATGAAAATTATAAATAATAAAAAATAAACACAGCAGATTTTAAAATTACATTGAAATTTCCAAGCTGAAATTTCCAACCAAAATTAAGTACTTGGTGGCAGCTTTAAAGCAAGTTGGATACAGTGGAATTAGGGAGCCCATGAACTGAAACACAGGTAGAAGAGAAATCCAGGATGGAGTCTAAAGAGGAGGAGAGAGAGTTACAAAAGGGAAGAAAGCTCATTTATGTTCCTTTGTTGTTTTTTTTAGCCCCAAAAGAGAGTAGACGTTTTGGGAAGGCAGAAAAGATCTGAAATTGCAAAAGTTAACTCGTTCATGTAGGCAGCCAGGGCCATCAGAGTCTCACAAGGCTTTTGAAAGGAAAGGAAAAATGCACATAACTTAAAATATACCACAGAAGGAAAAGAAAGACTTCTTGCTAAATAATACTGCGAATACGGGGAAAATGCCATTGCTTTTTTTTTTTTTNTGTCCTGACAGGCTTTCCTATTATGTAGCTCTGGATGTCCTGGCAGTTACTATGTAGACCAGGCTGGCCTCAAACTCACAGAATCCACCTGTCTCTGCCTTTCAAGTGCTGCCATTAAAGACATGTACCATTACTTCTTTTTTAAAGAAGATTTCAGATAAGGTACTGGCTTCAATTTGAAATTTAAAGCTAGAAAAATTATCTTAAAATATATGGGAAGGCAGTTCTTAATACCAATCCTGAAAACCTTAGTTCAGTCCCCAAAGCCACATAGCATAAGTAGAGAACCAATTTCTGCAATTTCTGTTTCTCCATGGGCATTCATCCCCCCTCTCCATCCCATGTCCCCCTAGACACACACAAAATAAGTAATCCCTTTTTTATTAAAATAAAATGCAAAAACTGAGAAAGACATTTCAGTTATATAAAGTTAAATGAAAAGTCAGTCAGGGCTGATGTAGCTCAGTAGCCTAGAATGCATGAGGCCCTGTGCTCAGTCCCCAGCACACACATGTAAATAGTAATAAGAAAGCAACACTAAACTCGGTTTTAGGAATGGTAATTTCTTTGGTGAGATAATAAAATATGGAGGTGATTTATCATAACACCCAGGGCATTGGCATGAGATACAAAGAGGGCCTTGTGAGCACAATGAGAAATATATGAAGGACTTCTCAGATCGATGGCAGGATGAGTAATTATCTTTTTCACAATCGCTTATGTATATGTGTGTATTTTCTGCATGTATGGCTTTTCTCTGGCTTTTAAATAAAGGTTATATGATAGAGAATCTTGATTGCCAGATTGGTTGACCTGGGTTGAGAAGCTCCTAGGATTAAAGTGTGTGTGTGTGTGTGTGTGTGTGTGTGTGTGTGTATCAGGGTCCAAAGATGATTAACTAAGGGGGCCCTAACTGTGCAAAAGCTCCCTGGCGATGGTACTCCACCTCAGTGTGGCCAACTGAAACACGAACCCAAACAACCTGCCGCTATTTACTTGATGTACTGCAGGCTATTTAATATATATGCATATGTGATCCACCTTATATGTTCACACATACCATACAACGAAGTGGTAAGGATAGTCGTTGTGTAAAATGGGGTTGATAAACGTGCTACAAAGTCTACTTTGCCCATAATGTCTGACTGCTCTTCACTAAGGCAATTTGAGATCATTAAATCTGTGGTTACAGTCAGACTATAAGAAAGATCTGTCACCTTCATCCTGCACATTTTACACGGGCTGAATGCCTTAAATCCCATTCTTCAGAGAGAAGCTTCTTTTTCATCTCATTAGGTGGTTCTGCAGAATGAAAATGTTACCCTTATCTTCAAGTCTTCTGCCAAAGAATCAGTGTTCCTCCTTTAAGAGTTCAACAGGGCAGGGTTTTCCTTCTGTTGCATAGCTGTGCAGGGGGCAGACGGACAGACCTTTGAAAACTTGTTTCTGTATTAATTATTTGCATCCTGTTTATTTCTTTCTTTTGCTATAGGAGCAGAGTAATTGTCACTTTGTATCTGTGTGGCTCAAGGCTGTAACATTTCTAAGACGTTTTTCATTATAGTTTCTGCACATGTGTATGCAGTCCTAGTGTTCTGTAACCAAGAAAACATCCTACTTTAAGTATGGCCCAGTACAGGTGCATTTAAAATAAAAGTATTTTTGTGTACCCAAAGATATTCAAACGAAAATTAATAATCCTGATGATAATAAAAAAGTCTAAAGTTTCTACGTTGAAGTTACCTAAAAGAACAAACATTAAGTATGTGTGTATTTTAAGCTCCTTATTCCACGTGACAAACTGGAACTGCCATTGCTGTATGTGACACCCATACCGTCTATGGGAACCAGTGACTCAAGTAAAATCCAAGATGTACACCAAGTTTACACCAAGATGTAAACTTAAATGTTTTACAAAGAGAAGAAAGATATGGCTACAAACATAAAGTCCTCAAGAACACCATGGTATTATAGTAGTCTAAGATATTAGTACTGTAAAATGACAGACAGTGTGGAGGTGATGTTACCATCACAGTCAGGTTTTTTAAAAGGAAACTATAAGACATATTAGGAAATAGAATTTAGCGCAAGGAACCACCCTGTACCTGTGTTCCAAACAGTTTACGTTCATGAAAACTTGAAGCTCATTATAAACCACACTAGAAAAACTCCATCTGTGCAAATACCAAACGAAGTATACTTGTGTATAGGTTCAGATTTTCAAATAGTTCGATAATTTTGATAGCTTTTTATTCAAAACCAGTAATAGGTATATTTTAACTTCACATAACAAATACTTATGTGTATTATAGACGTGTGTATAATATACTGTTGCCTTTTAACATAATCATAATATCTAAATGAATAGTGATATTGGTTATTGTCAGAGCTACAAGAGACATGGTATGCTTGGGTACTGTAAGACATTTGAGAGGATAAATAATTTTAAATAGAAAAATGAAGTAAGTTTCATGTAATCAAGCTGGACCATCGAGTACTTCATCCTGAGACCCAAGTATTCAAAGTGTTAAGTGTTTTGTTTTGTATCACAACTAAGTCGTGCATTAACTCAAAATGCACTAGCTAAAATTCTCTGTGACAGGTCATGTATACCAGAGGCCCTGTGTCATCAAAACTTACGATCTGTTTGCATTGCTCCTCAGATGCTATTAAACTGCAGCTGGTTGAAGCAGGGCTGGTAGAGTGTCTACTAGAGATTGTTCAACAGAAGGTGGATAGTGACAAAGAGGACGACATTGCTGAGCTTAAAACTGCTTCCGACCTGATGGTTTTGTTACTGCTTGGAGGTGAGTTTTAACGTCTGCCATCAAAGAACATGGTCACCAGATAACTTTTAGACCTATCGTGCCTTTCATGAGCCCGGCACTGGGCATCTTATTTTCTTATCTCGCTTATTGTTGCTGTGATTGTTTTGAAACTTTATACACACTGTGAAAAGAACAAGAGATAAATTCAAGAAAAAGTTAAGTCTTGGCTGTCTTCCAGTGTTTGAAGACCTGTCATATGGAAGAGACAGTTATGACGCCAGAGTACTAAGAGCTGGGTGGTCCTTGGAAATCGAGCTACACAATTTATAACTTTTAGTGTCTAATTTCTACTAATAACCTATTACGAGATTTTTCCTCTTACGAATTTTGTTTTGGGAGGTGTCTAGTTTCCTACCTGGCTGTCCACTTGGAGCATACGTGGGTTTGTTACTCCTAGTTTTGTTTACCTTATTTAACTCTTTGTTTCCTTTCCCTCCAGATGAATCCATGCAGAAACTTTTTGAAGGAGGGAAAGGCAGTGTGTTCCAAAGGGTCCTTTCCTGGATCCCGTCGAATAACCACCAGCTGCAGCTTGCTGGGGCATTAGCAATTGCAAATTTTGCCAGGAATGGTATGCATATTAGTTATTCCTTGTAACAAAGTGTTCTAGAATTTTTAAGTTTCTGCTTTTCTATCTCATATTCCAAAAATGTACAGCCCTGTCGAAAGCCAGCAGAGTGCTGCTCATTTCCTCCCCGGCTTGGGTCAGGTGGCCTCGGCATAGCGAAAGGGATCTTAGGACATCTCTAATCTGAGAAAAGACTCACATGTTCACAACTCCAGTCTTGCCTCTTGATTGTTCTGCTTTTATTCTAATTTTCTTGACCTAATTGTCTATAATTTCTTAGCTCTAATTCTGTCTCAATTTTAATTCCAATTCCTATTCTCTGTTACAAATCTCTGTTTTAATTCATTCCTATTTTAATTACTTTACATTCTTTTTTCTTCCTTTTTCATTTTCCTGCATTCTTTCTTCTTTCAGAATCTTTACTTTCCCATCTTATTTCTTCCCAATCTCATTTCTTCTGCTATTACTAATCCCCAAGCGTGTATGTATACACACACACATACACACACAAGATATATATACTCATTAACAACTTGTTAGTAATAAAAAACTACAAGGGAAATTCTCAGGGATGCAGGCATTCTTTGAAGAAATGTAGCAAAACTTATCAACTGGTCATAGCCAACCACAGCTGCAGCTGTGTGGTGGTTCCCACTGTCTCTTAAAAGGGCCACTACAGGTTACAAAGGGAGAAAACTAAACCATTGAGAGATCTAAAGAAAAGTCAAAGAATACAGGCATTATTTTACATTTCTTTAGTGTGATTAATATCTGGGCATGGTTAGTCAGGTGCTATTGATCTCTTGAAAGATTCTGATATAACAAGGGACAGACACCTGCAGTACCGCCCTAATTCATCATAAATCTTTTAAGGACTTAGATCTAGCAAGGCCAGACACCTGCAGTTCTGCTCTGTGAAAGCCCTCCTGTGATCTCTCCCCAAGGACTTCTGTCTGGCCAACTCATCCTGCCAGGGAGTTAATTATAGAGAACAGGCTTCTACGTTTTTTTAATTAAGTGTGGGACAAAAGGTTTGACTGTCTTATTTTATTTGCCAGAATACACAGTTTGGGGGAAAAGTCATCCTAATAGAACACAGGAAAATTGTGTGTGACAAGAGAGGAACATAGTACTTAAGAGTCCCAAAGCTGAGTTAGGAGGGGAGCATGTTATCACACAAGAGAATGTGCACTTAGGGACAGCCAGCTACTCAGAAGGCAGTGTTTTTCATTTTCACAGGCCGTGCCTTCGTGAATTTAACCTCCATCAGATGTGTAACTCTCTGGTGTGTTGGCCTTCTAAATGTCAACTGTTCTACTGTGTAACCTTGCGGATCCCATGAAAGTCCATAAATATTTGTTTGTTGTTTCCTTAATCTTTTAGAAGAGTGGAATATTTGTACTGACTTTACTAACAAATGACACATTCCGTATAGTCATCTGCATTCTGAAATTGAAAGATCAGTGATCATGTATTGGATTTGAATACTTTGCACTTCTGATTTAGTGAACTTGAGCATATATATCTGAGGGGGGATATATCTTTCCCAGTCATGTTGTTTTGTATAGTGGCATGTTATTTGTATTTTAATAATAAATCTTTCCTGAAGACCAGAGGCAAAGCTAAAGCCACTAGAAGTCAGGTAATGGTGACACACACCTTTAATCCCACAATTTGGGAGACAGAGGCCGATGGATCTCTGAGTTCAAGACGACCCTGGGCTACACAAGATCAATGAAGAAACAAATCCAGGTGGTGGTGGTGGTGGCTCACACTTATAATCCCAGTCCTAGGGAGTCACACGCCTTTAATCCCAGCACTAGAGGGAATATAAAATGGAAGAAAGAGAGGCTCTGTCTGCTTAGTCCATAGTTGCCCAGCCTTGGTAGAGGTAAGACTTCTCTAGTGGCTTAGATGCCTTGCTTTTCTGGTTTTCAGGTTGAACTCCAATTTTTGTCTCTGGGTTTTTATTATTTATGCTACAATTTGGGCTTTAATAATCTGAATATTCATTCTTGGGTTATTGTTATACCCTTATAGCTCATGAAATTTACATATGGATGATCCTATGGGTATACAGTATTTAGTTTAATAATATTTCAACAGCACTGGACCTCTTAGTTTGTAAATCTGATACCCTTGAGAGTTAATCTAAGAACTCTTATGTTTAGGAAATGTGGAGTTTTTCTATTTCAATTTTACTCCAATGTGAACTCTTCATGTATAACACAGGTTGAGTATCCCTTAATCCAATATGCTTGAGACCTGAAGCGTTGGAGAGTTTGGATTTTCTCAGATTTTGGGATATTTATCAGGCAATATCTTGGTCAGAAGACCCAAGCCTAAACATGATATTTATCTGTTTCTTTTACACTTTGTGTAAATTGTAAAAATAGTTTTAGATGATATTTTTAGTCCATCCTAATTGTTGGCTGATCCCATCAATTCAGTTATAGAGTTTCTGCTTACAGATTCATGTCTTTTCCAAAACTTTCCGACTTTAGAACATTTCAGACTTTGAGGTCTTGCTTCAGAAGTTCAACCTATAGACTATCATGGCTGACTTATTTTCTCCCTTCTCTTTAGAACTATTTAGTTATCTAAGACTGGCAGAATATTAGGTTTTGATGTAGATGGGTGGAGAGTTTAAACCATTTAGTGCTATAAGAGACGTAACCACATTTTTATAAAGGAGGAACTGTGCTTTTGTTTTGTATAGATGGGAACTGTATTCATATGGTAGACAATGGAATTGTAGAAAAGCTCATGGACTTGCTGGACAGACATGTAGAAGATGGGAATGTGACTGTGCAGCACGCAGCACTAAGTGCCCTCAGGAATCTAGCCATTCCAGGTAAGATAAAGCAGCCACGTGGTGTATGGACCTCCCTGTCAGCAACAGGGGGAGAGCTGCTGTTGGGGCACATGCCTTTAATCCCAGCACTTGGAAGGCTCAATGGTTGTTAGTGGCAAATCTCATAGAAGTAGTGAGTTTCAGGCCTGCCAGGGCTACATGGTGAGACAGTTTCAGAAGGGTGGGGGAGGGGCTAGGAAGAGTCTTGATTGCTCACCTTTTCCTAGCTGAGAAATGGAAACTGTATGTTAAGTCTGTTTTCTGAGACAATACACAACTGATCTCTTGAGATAACTAAATGAACTGATCAACTTTTATGAGCTCTTTGCTTTTCAGTATACTGCATGCCTTCACTTTCTTAGTCATCTTTGGGTGGGGTAAGATGTGACATCAGTGAACAGGGTCCTCTAAAGAATAGTTTTGTCAGGTAGTGGGGTCCTTTTTGTTTTCTTTCATCCTATGGGCAGATTTCTGACAGTAAAATAGTAAAGTACCATGAAGATCCAATCCATATGTATTTGATTTGTGTAGCATATTGATAATATTTAATAGTGTCTCACAATTATATTAGTACAGTGATAAAGAAAAACTCAAGAGTACTTTGTAAGGTGTAACATTTTCAGATTTTCTTTACATATTTTCTAACTCAGTGCTTTAAAATTAGGTTTTAAAAACTAGTATGATTTTTGTTTGTTATGTTCCCATAAGCAGGATACCTACATATACCAAATCTTACTGTTTATTTATCCTCCCCCACCCCCCTTGGGCAGCAGGTGAGGAGGTAGATTGTCTCCCAGGCTGGTCTCAGTGATGTCATGTAGTGTCTGAGGACCCTGAACTCCTGAGCCTCCTGCCTCACCATTTCATTCCCTTACTGCTGGCATACACCAGCACGCCCACCCACCTCACTCTTCACATTAATAAGTAGAGAAATATAAAACAGGGTCTTAAAGCTAGGAAGTGCTAGATGCGTGTTGAATTGCACGTTTATTGAGACTGTTGGTGCCATTTTAAACATAGTCTCTTTTTCTTTCTAGTTGTAAATAAAGCAAAGATGTTATCAGCTGGGGTCACAGAGACAGTTTTGAAATTCCTTAAATCTGAAATGCCCCCAGTTCAGTTCAAACTCCTGGGGACGCTAAGAATGTTGATAGATGCACAAGGTAAGAGAAATAAATGGTTTTCAAGCCATATTCTTGGCACATGTGCTTAAAAGGGACTTAAGTTTCTAGCTGCCAGAATTATGGAATTGAAAAGTAAATAGAAAACAAAAGTTTAAAAGAGATTTATTTTAGACTTAATTCTTATACCAAATGATTTTGAGTAACATTCATGTTGTATATTACCTAATTAAGTTTTCTGTATGTTGATGTCTTACTACTTTGCCTTAGACATTTCATACCCATGTTTGCCTTTCTTGAAAACCATGTTTTAGTACAGCGATAGTCAACATTTTTAATTAGTTTGTATTTTTCTATTTGAAGAAAATAACAAAGACCACTTCTAGGAGTGAACTCTGTTTTTCTTATATGTTTCTAATTCTTAATCCTTTGGTTGTTTGGAGTCCTTTTGAAACCCATTTGTTACAGTCTGCCAGCGCACTGACTGTTAGGCTTAACCAGGAATGTGAAGTTACTTGTTATTATGTTTATGTGAAAGTCTGTAATGTTACTGAGTAAGCTAAATCGCCTGTCAGGCAGGGAGCATTTGTAGCCCTTGATTTTATAAAATGGTTGCGCTGGGTTTTTTTAGATCTATAATTTTCCATCCTGCACCTGCTCTCCTGTCAGTGATTTAGTCTGGTTTTTGTTTGCCTTGTTTTCTATAGCAGAAGCTGCTGAACAACTGGGAAAGAATGCTAAATTGGTGGAGCGTTTGGTTGAGTGGTGTGAAGCCAAAGATCATGCTGGTGTGATGGGGGAGTCAAACCGACTGCTCTCGGCCCTCATACGACATAGTAAATCAAAAGTAAGTTCCAGAGGAAGCCATACACTGTCAAGCATTAGAGTGGTCCTTGTGGAAGCCAGCATTGTAGATTTTGCACCATGTACTTACATATTCATGTATATTCTATAAATATGCTAATCCTCATTCCTTCAGGAAATAATGATTGAGGCTTTTATTTAATTTCATTACACCATACTTAAAGGTAAGGCTTTGGTAGTAGGAGCTGAGGGAGAAAGTGGAGAAGGGCTTTGTCAGCAAAGACATGTATATATGTACACCCAGATGTCAAAAAGCATGGTTTTAAATGAAAACAGCAATTGCAGATCTGTTGGAGAGAGTAGACGGTGTATTAGAATTAAGATAAATTATATGCCAAGTATGTGGGTTGTATTCTCCAGAAAAGTAGGTCTGCCACCTCCTTCCCTCCAACACTACTGGGATTAAGTCAGGCCTAGGACATATTCTACCACTGAGCTACATGTCCAGTCTTTTTGTGGACAGAGTTTCATTGTCTTGCCCAGATCGACCTTGAAAGGCTGGAATTTGAAGCATGTGACACCATACCCAGAAGAAGTATAAACTTCCTGAAGGATTTTAACCAGCAAAATGTCATTATTTCATTTCTGTTTATAAAAATCACTTTAGAGTTTAATTTAAAGCAAAAGGTACATAAGAGATGATGCCATTTGTGGTTGAGCTTTGAAACTGCTGTTATCATTTTGAGGCACTCATTTCATTGTCCCAACAAGAGTTTTTTTTCACCTCAAGGTCCAGGTTGGTGGTAACAGTGAAGATGGGAAACAGGACTTAGCAAGGCATAGGCAGTAGAATTGGCTGGCCTCTGCTAGGGATACAGAAGCAGGCAGTTTTTAAGTTAGTTTGGTACCCGATAGGGCATGCCAGTCATCCAAACAACACACAGAAAAACAGCTCAGGCTCCCTCGCTTCTATATTCTAACCCACTTGCCCACACTTTCTAGAGTATCTACCCTTAGTCTTTCTTTGCCCAATGAGAACAGTGGTTGAGCACTTGTTATCCCAGAAGACCTGAGGCTGGATCCCAGCAATCATGTAGGAGACTCAAAACCTCCTGCTACTCTAGCTGCAGGGTGTTCTAACACCTTCTGCCCTCAGTGGGTGCCTGCACATATATCACAAACACACACACACAAATCTAAAGATAAAAATTTAAAAGTCATCCAGTTCTAAGTAGCTTCCAAAATGTCCCAATCACTAAATCAAAACATTCCAAAATATTCAGGCAATTTTCTGAGGGAGTCATACTGGGCATGGATATTCTCAGAGAATTTTTTTCTCTCAAAAATCTCTCTTTACAGCTTCCTAATTAGTTTTACATCTCTGTTCCTTCCTCTACTCAGTAGCTTCTCCCTAATTAACTCTCCACATCTCTCTCTCCGCCCTTCGTCCGCTGTCCCACACCACTGCCTCCTCTCTGTAGCAGTGGCTCTTTCACACAGCTGTCTCTCTCACTCACACACACACATCCTTGTACATCATTCCCTCACTCTTTCTCTTATACTTCTCACACACTTCATCTCTCAAGCCTTCTCTCTGCCCACTCAGCTCTGTCCTTCACTCACCACCACACACGTGCACATGTGCACACACTCTACATAGCTGCCATCTCTCTCTGCACCACCACCGCTCCTCACACAGCCAAACTCTGGACAATTATATGGTACATTTTCAGGGCCCATCCCATTCTCATAAGGCAAGATAAGTCACGTAGTTTCTTTCAGGTTAGAGATGTCACATTGACTGGCCAGTCAGTAACGCTTGGCCATGCACATAGCCTAAATGGTTAGGGTTACCAGCAGAAAATAACATTGGAATTCAAGACTTCACAGTAACAATTAATTAGCTGGACCTTGGGTGCTAGGGAGTATGTGCAGAAAAGCCATTGCTGCAGGGAGCTTTCTACTAATGCTTCAAGCTCTGACCTTGAATCAGCAAAACACCTGGGGAAATGGCCTCACATATTTATGTCTAGGGGAAACCAGATATTCATCTCCAGGGGCAACTGGCCTGCTTTGAATTTGTGGAGTCTAAAATTAGCTGTCTATGTAAAAGGCTATCTTCATGACAAAGTCTATGTCAGTCTGAGTAATGTAAAATATCCTAGTATTATTTCTATTCATCAAAATTATACATTTAAGCAGAAATCATCTTCCTGACCATCCACAGCTATATGTGTGCCCAATAGATGAAATATTTTCATGAGATAAACACACAGGCAGTGGAAATACACCAAAATCTCTTTTTAGAGAAGAAATGCAGTGGCTTATGAAAGAAATTATAAATAGTTATCTACAGCCAGTGACCCCACGGCCTTTCCAGATCTCCCCTCAGGGAATCACTCAGCTGGTGGATCAGCCTGCTGAACTCTAGGTGTCACCTATTGTGCACCCCCATGGCCCTCTGCATCTAACCTTTTACCTGTGAATATCGTTTTTCCAGTACCATTTGTTCGTAAATGCAGAGGTTGTTTGGGGGCATTATGTTTTGTTCTGTATCTACATTATCCTGACATTTTGTTGCTATAGCTCTGAAGTGTGTATTTTGAAGGTGAGGGGTAATGTGGTACACTTCAAGCTTTGTTTAGTTAAAGATTGCTTTCTCAGACCTTTTTGCTTCCATGTGGATTTTATGATGTTTGTTTAGCTGTAAGAAAGCAGCAGTCCGTGGCCAAAGGCTGCACACATACTAATTGAATGTCCTTCCTTATTGTTACATTGTTACAAGTGTTTAGAGGTTAAGCATTTGTCTAATTCCATGGGGTTTTCAGGTGTGGCTCATATTGGATTTAGTCTCCCTATAGACAGGATTTGTAGAGAGACTATTCAGCAAATGCTTCAATCATGGATTATTTGGTAGGATGTGTAAGTGCAAAAGTCAGCTGGGCCTTAGAGAACAGTAGATTCCACTTGTGAATCCTTTCCTCTACTGGTGGTTTCAACTCCAAATCCATATTCATTGGCTAAAATTCATATTTTATACCTAGTTCATACAGCATTCCACTCAACTATCAGTAGATGCTGTTAGAACCAAAGAGCATTCTCCCGTCTTTATCCCAAAGCCTTCTGATAGTCTTGTCTGTCTGAGAGTTCAACCCAGGTCATCAGAACAACCTGAGTTCCCAAACCATTTAGTAAGGGGTTTTAGCACTTTTTTCTTTTTTTGGCCTGACTCTATAAATGCTGGTGTCCATTTCCTAAGAACAGGCAGCCTGTCTGTTGACCATAGGCATTGGTAGTGAAGAAGCAAAAAGCAGAATGAGCACCTTGTTTCTTGTGTTAGTGGAAGATGCTGTAATTCTTTTAGATTTTGGTCTTCAAAGATTTGGATGAGTAGGAGATGTGGTTCTACATGTCAGTGGGGTTGACATTTCATCCTATTTTTCTCTCTTGTGATAATATCTGTAAATGATACTTAGATGTATTGTGGATATTACATGAAGCAGCAGTGTTTTGTAGTTCATCTCATTTCATTTCTTTAATTGCTATTCAAAGACCATATGCCAAAATCCAATGTGGTGTTTATGAGCAGCTTTGTCCTTTCCCCTTTTGTTTGTGAGTGTGCCTGTTAGGGAATCTTCCGCAGTCATGTGCTTGAATTTGAGGCATTCCGTAATTAAGTAAAGCTCTTGAATTTGAGGTATTCGGTAATTGAATGATAAATATGGTCCAGAAATATGGTCAAGACATCTCTGACCAAGAAGATGATTAGGAGGAAGCCATTCTCTGAGGATTTCATAGATTCTCAGGTTGAGCAGCATTATTCTGTTTTCAAATTTGTCTTGTCTAGTTGAACGTGAAGTTTTATGCTTTGAACATACTGAGCTGTTCTCATAGTATTGTCCACTAATGCTATACCTAACAGACAGTTCTGTGCCTGGCTGGGCCCTACTCAACCCAGCACAGAGCAGAGTACACGCATGTTTGCGCTGACCTGTGTGGTCGTACATGTGGAACATTGTGTTCCTTTCAGAGCCATCCTGAATTCTGTCTTAAGATTTAGCATTTAAAGAAGAAAAAGACAAAATGACAGTCCAGAGGCCTTCCTCGGGGAACTGCATGCTTCTATTCATGTTTTCTGGTCTTTCCTCAGGAAGCTCCTATGAAAGTTCCAGTGAAGGACTTTATACCAAGTAGGCAATAATGAGAAAGTTAGAAAAGGCTTTACAGTATCGACTGATTCTCTGGGGCAGGTGAGGCGGTTTAGTGGGAAGTGGGTCTTATGGGTGGGTCTGATTCCACGAGTTAGATCTAAGGATCCCATAAGGTGGCAGGAGAGAATTCCCAAGAGGTGTTCTCTGAGACCTCTCTAAGCACACTTGGCACTGACATGGACAAATGCAATAAATAATAAATACAATTTTAAAAGAGGTTAAAGGGGAAAGACAGCTGCTAGAGCACAGCTGCCCATAAAAATGCAGTTCTTAGGTGACCCTATGTGGAATGTTATCATAGGGCTCAGAGCCATGGTATTTCTACTAATATTTGATTTAAAATTTTATATAAGATAGAAACAAAAGAAACTATTTTAAATAATTTAGAGAATTAGAAAAGTAGTCATAATTAGGTTTGTACATCATTGAAACCAACAGAAAGTAAATTATCCTGAAATTATGATTTCCTACAAAATCAGTCAGCATAAGTTATAAAAAACAAAATTTGTCGCACAATAAAGACAAAATAGTTGCTAAGAAAAAATGACTACTGACTGCACCTGACTTTTTGCCATGTTCTTATATGTCCTTTTTAATATAACTTTATAGTTACTACAGAAACATATGAAAGATAAATCATGTCACAGATGAAATCATTTGACAAAGACAGGCTCAGTAGTTTGCTTTGTCAAAGTCAGTGTTGGTACTAGGACTTCACCAGCCCAGAGCTGCTCCCTGCCCCTTCTCCTCCCTAGAGTTTGAGAAAGGGGAACCAGAATAATTGTGGCTGAAATTCTGTGTGTTTGTTTTGTTGTTTTGTGTGTGTCTTTGTGTGTTCATCTGCTATTTTTTACAAGTACATTCTCTCCATTCCCTTTCTTCCCTCCAGACCCACCCCTGTACCCTCCCTCCCTCAAATTCATGACCTCATTTCTCACTAATATGTGTGTATGTGTGTTTCAAGACTGACTGGTTTTGGTGTGCTCTTCTCTGGGGAAGGCTATTTCTCCTGCTCTCAGTCTTTTGACATTTAATGTTCTCAAATTTGTCAAATCAAACAAAAGGGTAAAAGATAATTTTAAAATGTTTTTTTTATTTTGTTATTTTTTAAAAAAAAAAGTACCCTTATCCAGAGTATCTAGAGAATATCTGCCTGGCACTATCATAAACATTTTTAAAGCAAAGCTTTCTTTAATTCCAAATTTTAGTTTTCTGTTGATCCTGATATACATACATTTGGGGAAATGACACCTTTATTTTAGTTTCTGTAGCTTCTAGGCCTCTCTGTTCCTTGATAAGAAATGCAATGGTCTTTTTCACTTAGGCAATTTAAGTTGTCATTTTTGATGAATTTATTTAAAGCTAAAAGCTTTTCCTTTTCTGTGAAGAAAAAAATATGGTTAAAATGTAATGATTCATACAGGACATTGTCAAGTAACCACTCAACAATGAGCTGACTGATTGTAATGCCATCTCTTTATGTGTAGAATTAAAGTTTATAATTCTATGATATTTATTGTAGGATGTAATTAAAACCATTGTACAGAGTGGTGGCATCAAGCATCTAGTTACCATGGCAACTAGTGAACATGTAATAATGCAGAATGAAGCTCTTGTTGCTTTGGCACTAATAGCAGCTTTGGAATTGGGTAAGTACCTCGCTGACAAACTTTTTTCTTTTACTATTTTTATCTTGGATGAAAGGAAGCACAGGAATTGTGGAATTGAAATCAAATAGAACCTTGGCTGTAGAAGTATTTTGCTAGTGTCTACTTAAATCTGAATATATGGAAATCATATGTAAGTTGCTGTCACAGATGTTTCCTGTGGCTATGCTTTGTGTAACATTTTTAGATCAGCACTTTAGGTCTTAATTCTTAAGTCATATTTTATTAGAAGACACATAAAACACTTTCAGTGGGCTTTATAATAATTGAAATGAAATCTGGAATATCACAGGAAGAAGAATGTGTAACTAAGGTATAAAGCTCAATTGACAGAGTACTTGCCTAGCATGAACAGTGTCCTGAGTTCAGTCCCCATGTGCCTGGTGGTACCTATCTATAATTCCCAACATTCTCAAGGTATTCGATAGGAAGATCAGAAGTTCAGCATCATCTTTGCTACATAGTGAGTTTAAGGCCCACCTTGTTTATGTAAGCATTGCAGCTTGTATGGAAAGGTATCCTAGCCAAGGAACACCACAAAGTCATCCTAAACATAGCAGCTTACAGCTCTGTTCCAGGGAGAAGGTTTCCCAATGCAAGTGTAACAATGTGCCCAGTGGGGGGGGTGTCCCCCAGCAAAGTTGTTACAGCCCTGTTCAGATCCCGTGGAATGTAACAACCCTGCTCTGCTACGGGATAGTGTTACAAAAGTGTTACAGCTCCACTCCAATCCAACTCTAATGGAAGTTATTACAGCTGGGTTCTACTAGACTGTCACACCCCACAACAAATTGGGATGAAAAATCCAAGAGGGTGGCTTCCTCTACTAGGGTAGGAAGCAGCAGCAGACTGAACAGGGTACAGAGTTTATATAGGGTTTCTTGTGGGGAGGATGGCTTGGGATTGCTGGGGTTTTGTAGCCGGATTCTGTGGCAAGCTTCAGGATTGGTAGTATTCATGCTCAGTGATCTCAGGGCTTGGTGGGATTCTGCAGCCTGACTCTGGGGCAAGCTCAGGGATTGGTGGGATTTCAAGCCCTGGTCCTGGGTCAAGTTGGGCAGGGTGTTTTTCCTTGGCCCTTTGCACCCTACAATTTGAGACCTTGTCTCAAAGAAAGAAAAAGAAGGGGGAGGGAAGGACAGAAAAGAGAGGAGAGAGGGGGATGGAAGTGGTCTTATTGACCCCGACTTTCTATGCCCTCTGTTTCTACTGATTCTCCCCTTTAATTACCTCTATAAATGTTTTTCTATTACTTTACAGTACTTCCTTCATCTAAACTCTCACCTCTATCTTTTGTATGTCTGTGTTCAATATTTCCCACAAAGCAAAATTAAACTGTTAGCTTCTGTCTCTGCTTGTTGGTGGCTGTGTAGTATATAAGCGTCCATGTGGGCAGAATTCTCTTTGAGAAGCCAAGACACAAATAGAACCAGACTCTGATAATGTAGCCAGGGATGGTGTATCAGAGCCACATAACTTTTGGCTAAGACCCAAAACTGCTTTTCATCACACCCAGCCCATAGGGTCTTTTAAATGTAGAATCATGTATTTTGCAAATAGGGATAATTTGGCTTCTTCATTTCCTATTGGTGTCAACTTTTCTCTTTCTCTTACTGCTCTAGCTAAGACTTGGAGCTCTATATTAAACAAGAGTTGAGAGAGTGAGCCTTATCATTTCTGGATTTTAGCAGGAAAGCTCTGCTCTTTTCCGAAGTTAGTATATAACTTAGCTATACTTTTAGCATTTGGCCTATAGCATGTTAAGGTATGTCTCTCTATTTCTAATTTCTTTAGTACCTTTTTCACGAAGGGATGTTTAACTGTCTCAGATGCCCTTTCTTTGTCTATCATGTCCTGAAAACCTTTTCTATGCTGTATTTATTGGTTTTCATATGTTGAACAAGCCTTGCAACCCTGAAACGAAACCAAATTATCTATGGTTCATAACCACCTTAACGTATTCTAGGATTTGGTGTGCAAACACTTTTTGAGGCATTCTGGTTGTGTGTTTACCAGAGAAATTAGCCTATATTTTTCTTACATTTTTATCTAGTTTGGGTATCAAGGCTATCCTAGTCTGAGAAGTACTGGTATTAGGTCGTCTTAGAAGCCTGGTAGAATTCAACAGTGAACCAGCCTGTGTCTCTTTATTACTTGTTTCGGGTTGAACAGCTTCATTTCAGTGAGTCACATGGGTTAGAAGTCAATCCATTTTGTCTAAGTTTTCAGATTCCCGCAGTGATCTTTTGGGTTTCGTTGGCTTGTGTTGTAGCAGCCCCCTTTCATCGCCAATCCCATTCATCTGGGTCTTTGCCTTTAGTCTGGCTAAGGATTTATTGAACATCTTGTGTTGGGTGGGCATTGTTTTATTTAGGGGGCCAGCTCTTTACGTGCATTTTCCTTCTGGTGTTTCTTTTTTCTTTTTTTTCCTTCTGGTGTTTTTCATTAGCTTCTTCCATAGTATTTATTAACCTCTCCATGTGTTTGGTTTGGTGTCTTCTTTGGTTTGCTAGAACTGTGAAATCCCAACATTGTGCATGTGTGCATGAGCGTGTTTATATTTATATAACCTTTTCATTTTAATACGCCTTTACTGTATCCCAAATGTTGTGATAAGAGGTAGTACTGCTATTTTCATGAGATTTTTAGGAATTTCATGTTTTCCTTGTCTTCTTCAGTGACCACTGTTCATTTAATAGTGTAGTGTAAATTTTTTAGCATACAAGTATTTCTGTAGTTTCTGATGTTTCTCTTACTATTGATTTCTAATTTTGCTTACTGTAGCTTGCTAAGATAGAAGGAATTATTTCAGACTTTTTGTTTTGTTGTTTTTGCTTTTGGAACTTCTGTTCAGGCTTGTTTTGTAACCTATAACATGAGCATATTTAGAAAGATTCCATATGCTACTAAGGAAAATGTGTACATATTCCTTATTGGTTAGATGGAATCTTCAGTTGGTCTGTTGTGTAATTTAGCTTGAGGCGGCTTTGCTGGTTTGGCAGAGCTGTCTTACTAGGAACTTGGACTGTTGGAATCCCCTGATATGACTGTGTCAGAACCTGTGTGATCATTTGTGCCTTTGTGCATTTGTTGGGATTTGAAGCCCCAAAATTTGGTTCCCAGATTATATCTGTCTTGATGAACTGCCGTCCACTTTTCCTCCTGACTAGTTTGGAGCTCGAGTCTACTTAGCCAGAGTGCATGGATGGGTTTGGGTTTTTTTTCTGCCATTCAAAGGATTAAAAGTCAGGAAAGAAAGTTGGGCTTATTTAAAGTGAAAGTAAGAGAGAAAGCAGACTCCTATGAGGGAGAGATAGAACTGGAATCCACATTTCTCCAGGGGAGGTTGGGGTTCTAGTTGGTTAAATATCTCTGTCAAGAGAGGGTAAACTTTTCCTTGGTAGCCTCCCAGTTGGCTTACTCAAAGACAAAAGGTGGTCTGATTAGTACGCAGCCTGTGTCCAACTGCACATGCCTGGAGCAAGCAAGCATGCTAATTCTCGCTTTAAGAAAGAAGAAACAGGAAGTAGACACCATCTGCACTATTTTAGGACATGCCATGAGAAACTATCCACCCAGGGCTCCCTTCCCCCAGCTCTCTACCACCCAGAGGACTAATCTTAACCCTGGTCACTTACACCAGCTTGCTTAGTAGATTGATGCATCCTTTGACTCTGTATGGTACATCTTACCTGTGTTCCGCAGAGACAACAGATAGATCACCTTTTTTAATCCACTCAGTCTGCTTCTTTTAATTGGCAGATTGAGGTCATTTGCATTTAAAGGTATCATTGAGAAGAGATTGCTGTTTCCTGTGATAGTGTTAGGTGATATTCCAGTTGGTTGGATTATCTTCCTTCTGTTGGTATTAACAATTTTCTGTGTTGGATGTGATCGATACCCCCACCTTGCTCTCTGTTCATCTGTTCCTTTCATGGAATGTTTACTTTCCTGTATGTTCACAATGATGCTGTCTTCTCTATACTCTTTTAAGAATCTTGTACAGTGCTGGCTTGCTTGGCATGAATTGCCTTAATTTGAGTTTGTCTTGAACTGTCCTTATTTCTCCATGAGTTTTAAGAAACAATTTTTTTGGATATAGTAATTTTGGTGTTAGTCATTTACTTTCAGGGCTTGAACTATGTTGTTCCATGCTTGCCTGGTTTTTTTAGGATGCTAATGAAATACACAATATTTTTGTATTTTTTCCCCCTTACAGCTTTTAATGTTGTTTCTTTGTCTTTTTGACATCTTGCCTGTGACGTGTCATGCAGAGGGTCTTCTCTGGTTAAATTGCCTGACTCTGTTCCTCCTGCTATGGGTTCTTAGGTTTGATTTCTTGAATGTATCCTAGACTTGTTGGGAGTTTCTGTCGTGTTTCTTTTTTCTTTATGTCTGAATGTATCGCCTTGTTTTTCTGCTTTCTCTTGTCCTTTCTGCTGTTGATTTTTCTGGTGAGAGTGACATTAAAGCACAGGTTAGTAAGCAGCAACGAGTGGTTTTTAAAATAGAAAAAAGCTAAAAGTTTTGGTTTTGTTTTTTGGATTGTTTGTTTGCTTGTTTGTTTGTTTAGTTTTGTTTAAGCAGTTCTCTTCTTCCTGTACCCTAGTCTTTTCATAGATTCTCATTGCTCCCTTTTGGAAAGTACTCTGTAAGTAGTGTGTAGAAGGGGAAGCAATATTTAGCCTGATGACACTACCGCCATCCACAGTGGCTATGACATACTTTGTTTCCTATTGTAGGTCCTGCTGAGAAAGATCTTGAAAGTGCTAAGCTTGTACAGATTCTCCACCGACTGCTAGCAGATGAGAGAAGTGCCCCAGAAATCAAATATAACTCCATGGTCCTGATCTGTGCTCTTATGGGATCTGGTATGTATTTTTTCTGTCACTTGATACCAGGATATGCCTTCCATCAAATATTACGTGTGTAGTCATAGTAAGTGGTGACGGTGTTTAAAAAGCAGTAGACATTAATTTTTAAGAAAATACAGGAACTTGCCCCCAGGGCAGAAAAGGGTGTCAGATCTCCTGAAGCTGTAATTACAGGCAGTTGTGAGCTGCCCGAGTGGGAACCACACTACAAGAACATACATACATACTTGCTCCTGGCAGCTGAGCCATCATTATCCAGCTCCCAGGATTACTTCTAACCTGAAAGTGTTCCCAAAGGATTCTTCTAAAATAGTGCAAATACAGCAAAAATCAACTTGTGTTTAATAATACCAAAATAGATTTTTATGTAAAAAACAAGTTCCGGTTTTATATGTTATATTAACTAAAGACTGTATTCAAGGGCTGGAGAGATGGCTCAGCAGTTAAGAGCATTGCCTACTCTTCCAAAGGTCCTGAGTTCAATTCCCAGCTACCACATGGTGACTCACAAACCATCTGTAATGCGGTCTGGTACCCTCTTCTGGTCTGTAGGCATACATGTAGACAGAATATTATATACATAATAAATAAATAGTTTTAAAAAGACTGTATTCAAGAACTCGTTGGTATATCTTGGTATATGTACCATGGATACTTGGATGTATGTTCATTCATTGTAACTGAGTGGAATGTTTTAGAGATACCAGTTAAATTCTATATGGTGGTGTTTCCTGTATTCTTGCTCATTTCCTAAGTGTTGTCAGCTGACAGAAGAGTATTAAAGCCCTCTTTCCCATTATATACATTTAGCTCTATCAGTTTTTTCTTAGAATGCTGTAAACAGCGTTGGTAGGTACACACGACCTTAGGCTCCTGCAGTTTCTTGGTAGAGTAGCTCTTCAGTGGTCATGTAATGTCCCTGTTGGTCTCTACTAATGTTCTTGCTCTGAAGTCTCCTTTATGTGGCGTTAACATAGCTACTCCTACTTACTTTTGAGTAGCGTTTTCCTTTTCCTTTTTTGTCTACTCTAAGTTTCAGTCTACAGAGTTGATAAGTTTGAAGTATCTGGTAGTTAGTCTTTACTTGAGTCATTTTATAATCCATTCTGCCAGCGCTTTTAATTTTTATTTACACCACTTATATTTAATGTAATAAAGGAAAATTACTCCTTTTCCACTTAGATAACTAATCCCAGACATTCTAAGTTATCTTCTAGCAACAAATTCAGTTTTCCCTCATTTAAGAATGGTTTATTAACCCCTTCATTCACACACACAAATTTCTGTAGTCAGCCAATTCTTTGTTCATTCTGTCAGTATATGGAAGATGTGCTCCTTTCCAGATTCTAATGAGAAACCTACTGTGCTCTTTCTGTTCCCTCTATGCAGTGTTTCTCTTTCAATCTTTTAAGTTGTAAAATGTGTCTTGAGGCACAGATTTGATTTTAACCAGTTTGAAGTTTGTTCAACTTCTAGAATCTCTATAGGGTCATGTCTTTTACTAAATTGGGGGGGTCTTTAACCATTATTTCTTGAGACTCTTTTTAAAGGTCTATCCTGTTTTTCTTCTTGCTCAAGGTCTCCAGTGGCACAGATGTGAGATCTTTAGTCATATTCCTATTGGTTCCTAGTGCTTTACCTTTTTTCTTCTATTTCATATTTCATCTATTGTTCAGATAGTAAATTGTGTTGTCTCATCTTAAAGTTTAGCAGTTTTTCCCTCAGATCCTTTTATTCCAGTATTAAATGTATCAAGTTTTGTTTCAGTTTTCTAAAAGTTACTTCAGTGCTGAAATTCCCCTTAGCTGCTTTTTGTTTTCTGCTTTCTTCCTGAGATGTTTTTTCCAGCTGATTCAAGCATATTCATAGCTTTCTGTTGAGATAGTTTAATTGTAATAAAATGTGTAAGCAGAGTTTTACCACACTAGCCATTTCTCAGTGTTTAATGGCAGTAAGTATGGTCACTTTGCCTCTTGACCCCCACCACCAATTTCCAGACTATTCTAGCCTCCTAATTGATTCTGTATCTATCAAGCAGTAATTCCCCAGCTGTCCCTATCTGTTTGCCTCTGGCTGCTTTATTATTATTAATTAGCACATCATGTAAGTTGAATAATGAAATATTTGTTCTAAATGTTAAGTGGCATTCGATTGTGTGTATATGACATTTTACTCCCTCCTTGATGGGCATTTGTCTTTTTTCTACCCTGCGTTTTGGAGGGATAATGCATTTTGGAGGTATAACAATCCCTCTTCCAGTCCCTGCTTTCGGTTCTTTGGGGTATATACAAAGAAATGGAAATGTGGGATCATAGGATAAAACTGTTGCATATTTTGAGGGTTGCGGTCCTGTTTTCCAAAGGGCCTTGACTGTGTAACATTTCTGCCAGTAATGCATATGGTTTCCAGTTTTCAGCTTCTCAACTAACCCTGTTTTTTTCATAATCACCACTCAGTGAATATGAGTTTTTTTGATTTGCCTCGCTAGTCGTCAGTGATGCTGGGAACCTTTTCATGTGCACACTGGAAGTTGACTTGTATGTTGATTTGTATGTTGATTTGTATGTTTCCTTCATATGTTCTGACATTAACCCTTTATCAGATATGTGACTTATAAATATTCCCCATTCCATTGGTTATCTTTTAACCCTGTTGATAATGCTCCTTGATGTATAATAGCTTTTTATTTTGATGAAATCCCATTGGTTCATTTTTCTTTTTGTTGCTATATCCAAGAATAAAATCTAAGTTTGAGAGTATTGCTCCATTGTGAGTTTGCATGTAGGACAAGAATCAACTTCGTCTTTTACATATGACAGTCCAGTTTCCTCACCACCATTTCTTGAATAGTTTTGCCCTTTCCTGACCAATCTTGGTCCCCTTATCAAATGAAATGTAAGGATTTATTTCTGATCTCTTTCTATTCTGTTGGTCTGTGTCTGTCTCTGTAACAGAACTGCATTAAAGTCAAGAAATAGGAGACATTTCTGGTTTGTTCTTTTTCAATATTATTTTATAAACTTGAGGTCTATTTAAGATTCTATATGACTTCCCAGGTATAGCTCATGGCTTTAGTCCCAGCACTCAGGAGGCTAAGGCAGGTGAATTTCTGTGAGTTCGAGGTCAGCCTGATCTGCATAGTGAGTTCCAGGACATCTAAGGCTATGTAGAGAGACTGTGTCTCAAAATAAGAAAGGAAAAAAATTCTTTGTGATTTTAGGATGGATTTCTTCTTTCTGTTTCTACTTAAAGATTAGCTGTGGTTTTTGGACATACTAAAATTAATATACCAAGAACCAAGGAGATGGCCCCATGGTTAAAGGTATTTGCCACCAAAACCTGTGAGCATAGTTCTTGGGACCCACATGGTTGAAGAAGCGTCAACTACCACGCTGTCCTCAGACTGCAATACTTGCCCTGTGGTATAAGCTTGTGGTTTAAATGCATATTTAAAAAAATAAAAATGTAAAGACCTCACCAGTTGCTGAGTATTGATTATATTAAACATATAGGGCCCCATTCTTCCCAGTAGCAGGTTCTCAGTCATACTAAGAGTCCTGTCCTTTCTTACAGTTAACATTAAATGAGCCAAAAAGGTCAGAAAAGACAGGCTAGAAAAAAATCTAAAAAAGGTGAGTTTCTCAGAATTTATTCTAAGTATATGAAGTAAAAACTTCACGCATCACAAATTTAACAGGTTTTTAAGCATTTAACTTTTTGTTTGAACCACTGATAGGGTTAAGTTGTAGTAACTAAGTTAACTTTTAAGTTACTAAATGTTGAGATTATATAATGAGCTGTGTTTTATTACAGCTTATTACTCTAAACACCTTTAGACTGCAGAACCTAAGTCTTTACAAATGGCAGTACACCTAAAAAAAGACCTTGCTAGGTACTGTTGGACTCTTTCCTGACTTGTTCCTCGTTTTGTCACTCCGTCTGGTCAAATCATCAGGTGTATGTTTGGGGTAGATTATGTAGTGCAATTAGAACCCTGTAGCAGAAACGTGAGCTTTACCTTACTTTTCTCTTCCAGAATCCCTGTACAAGGAAGTGCAGGATTTGGCTTTTCTAGATGTTGTATCCAAACTTCGAAGTCATGAGAACAAAAGTGTCGCCCAACAGGCCTCTCTTACAGAGCAGAGACTCACAGTGGAAAGCTGAGACCAGCCCCTCCTGGCACAAGGCATCCCCCCAGCTGACCACCCCACCGTTCTCCATCCAGCTGCTGCTTCAGCGCCATCCTCTACTGCATCACCTGTGCATGCATGTAATGTTCCAGTACCAACCGAAGAACTCTCTAGGTACCCGCCTAATAAGATTTCTCCACCCATAGTTAATGTGAACACGACTGTCCAAACAAGTCTCCACCCATAACTGTTATCCTGTATCCCTGATGCTTGAGCTACATTAAGTAGAATGTGCATGTTGTAGCCCTATGAAGATGTAAACTTGGTACTACATGCTGACTTGCTCTTCACATGCAGTAAGCTACATAACAATGTACTGGTAAATTAGAAACCAAGAATGCAGCAGGATCTGTCTAGCTTATTTAAAGATGACCCCAAACAGTAATGGTAGCACCATGTTTTTTAGTACTCGGAAAGCACAGTGATCGAAACGGCTGTATGGCTGCTCATTCGTTAGTCTTCTCCGAATGGCAGGCCCGTTGTGCCTGGAGTTGGATAGATTCCGTACTCACTCTTTCCCTGTTTTTCCTTTTTCTGAACTGTATAGGCGATTTGCCAAATAACATGGCAGGACTTCCTTAGGCTTCTCGTTCCATCTTTAACTGACAGTGGTAGAGAGACCCAACACTGAAACGTGGTTTTCAGTGTGATTGGAACAAAGGGGTTAGAGAAACCATGGCATCCTGGACCCCTTTGGATCTCACTTGTATTTTACATACACCCAGAACTTCCATCAGTTAACTAGCATTGTCTAACATGTGTCTCTAAAACTTAATAGCCATTTGTTTCAACTAAGGAAAGTTGAGTACAGCTTGTTTGGTAGGGTATGGACTCCCTCCCCCCCATTTTTCATCTTTCAGGCTGAAAGCAAGGGGTTTCATCTTTCATACTCCTTTTAAATATTGTGCTAATTCTAGGTGGATATAAGAGGAAGCATGAAGATGTAAACGTGTCTATGCTAAAGGAAGGAAGGCCAGTTTTAAAAGCCATAGTAGCCAGTCTGGTACATTCTGCAGATGGCCTCTCCTCGTGGTCATTGTTAGAGTCCCTCACTTCCACTTTCCCACTGAGAACCACAGTAATCTCACAGGCTGCAAGCCAGGGCTCGATGTAAGGACCCTTCTTGGCAAAAATGTAGTGTGCTTGTCACTGCCACTAACCACCACCAAGTGAGTTTTTAGAGCTTTGACACACAATCTTTATAAATTAATCAGGACTCGCTGTGACCTGCCTTCTCGCACCCAAGTCTGACTCCTGCTGATTATAAGAGGGGTGGGCTCCTTTACAGGACTGGAGGGCAGTGAGAGGAGCTGCTGAAGAGGGGACCAGCTCTTTTCTCCCCAACAGGAGATACATGTATCTCTGCATTATCTAAATCAGACTTTGGTTTTCACACTTTTCAATTCAAGAAGGATTTACTTAACGTAAGTAAAAACCCGACTGACAATTCCCTGTGATGTTCAAATAAGGGAACTATTGTAAGCGCTTGTGCTACACTTATTGTAGGAATGAGCTCTTTAATGTCTTTCTCCTGGGCTGAATAAGTGGACTAATGTTGCGTAATTCTGTCCATATTAATAACTTAATAAATAAATAGTATATGAAACTACAGTAGTATTACTTGGCTTGTTTGTATGTGTTGTCTATATTTTCACATCCAAAAGCAGGGTTTGCTCATGGTTGGTACTGAGTGTTGAGTGTTGTTGAATGAATAAATTCTTGCTCATAAAGTTTGAGACTGCCAGACCAAAAAAAAAATCCAGATAGACTTATAGATGAGCTTTAAGATATTTAAAAACAAAATACTTTATAGATTTCATTCTTACTAAAAGGCATTATAGGGGGAAAAACTCAGAACAGAAAGGTCTTATCCCAAGGTCATAGATTGGAGAATATAGCATGTGACTCAACTACCAGCAATCACTTCAGGCTAATTTGCTAGTTTCTCCAAGCTCCAGCAAAACCAAGTGCAATTCGCTTCTCCAGGAGGATTGTGCACTTAATTACAGAGGCCAACAAATTAGGAAACTCACTGCTAAACTCAGGTGGTTGGTAGAAGAATGAAGCCCAGATAATCCTTCATCTCCAACTAATTAAGCTCAGCCTCAGGGGCTAGCATTCAATTACTTTGCTGCCCTAGAGTGTTTTTTAAGGAGACAGAGTAACAGCACCAAGGATGACCCTTCTTCCCCTTGGCCCCACCAGAAGCTTAGAGTCCTCTGAGCACCTTTCCACACTGTAACCTTGCTTTTAAAGCAAATCTGATGAACACTATTCCAGACTCTGGTGTTTTCCATGGAATTAGATGTTGCATACACTACAATGGGAGTTGAGATGTGCAACAAAACTTTAAAGTTCTAGAATGATCACCTGATAGGAATGGACCATAGCTGCTTACAGGCATTAGCATAAAAGTCTGAGACAGCATACTTAGAAAGAATTCAAAAGGAAATTAGCCTATTCAGATTCTGCTGAGCATATTGACTGAAGTTGTGTAAGTGGTTAAGAGACTTAGCTAGTGAGCATCACTGTTTTTATCCAGTTTGTACAACCAAGCTAAACAGCCACCCAACTCAGGGTAGCCATAACATTTCCATGATGTTTGCGATGAAGCCTCTTACAAGGCACTAGAAATGTAAGCCTTTTTTTACACAATCATGTGATCTCATAAATTTACATAGATACACAGAGACAGAAACATTCCATGTACTGTATGTAAGTGTATGTTGTACATACAGGCTTATCTGTGGCCTCAGTTCTCTGATCAAAAGATACAGGCTAGCTGAATGGATCAAGAAACAATATCTCTTGTCCACAAGAAATATTTTAGCTTTAAAAATAAGTAATGCCTTAAGAGTAAATGGATAGACAAAGCACTCCAATCAAATAGGACCAGGAAGCAAGCAGGCATCACTATCCTAATATCTGACAAAAGAGACATCAAACTAAAACTAATCAGAAGAGATAAAGAGGGATACTTCATTCTAAATGAGAAAATAGTTAACCAAGAATATGTTACTATTCAAAACATGCATGTACCAAACTCTGGGGTACACCATTTCATTAAACAAAAATCTACCAATGGATATAAAGACACAGATTAACATCAACGCATTAAAGCAGGAGATTTCAGTACCCCACTTGCTGCAATAGACTGGTCATCTGAACAAAAAAAACCCACAAAGCACCAGGATTAATTGGCATCATACATCAAATGGACTTATCTACAGAATATTCCATTCAAACATTAACAATACATATTCTACTCACCAGTGGTCAGGAGCTTACCTAAAACAATCTAGACCCTTGGACACAAAACAAATCTTTACAAATACAAAAAGGTAGAAATACTTCCATGTATTCTATCTGACCACAATGCAATAAAACTGACAATTGACAGCAAGCAACTCTCTAGTAAATACACAAGCTCATGGAATTTAAGCAACTCACTGTTGGATGATAAATGGGTCAAGGAAGAAGACAAGGGGAAAAAAAGTCTTGAAACTAAATGAAAATGAAAACAAAATCTCTGGGACATATTGAAAATAGTCCTGTGAGGGAAATTTATAGCTCTAAGTGCCTTTATTTAAAAAATCAGAAAGAGCACAAATAAATGACCAAATGATGCAGCAAGGAAGGGTGCTGCTTACTGGCTTGCTCCCTATGGCTTGCTCAGCCTGCTCAAGATCATCAGCCTAGGGATGGCACCACCCACAATGCTACTACCTCAAAAAATCATTAAGAAAATGTCCTACCAACTTGTCTACAGCCCAATCTTATGGAGGCATTTTCTCAATTGAGGTTCCCTTCTCTCTGATGACTTTAGCTTGTGTCAAATTGACATAAAACTAGCCAGGACAGAAATTAATGAAATAAAAACAATGAAAACAATATGAATCGTGTAAGAGCCGGTTCTTAAGAAGATAAAGATTGACAGGTCTTTATCTCAACTAACCAAAGGAGAGAGAAGACCCAAATTAACAGAATTAGAAACAAACCGAGAAACATTTACATCAGAAACCAAAGAATTTCAGAGTATTTTAAGGAATGCTTTTAAGAATATGTACTCCATTTAGTTGGAAACCTAAAAGAAATGGATGAATATCTAGATTCAATCAAATTATGATAATTAAACCAATAAGTCATTATCCTAAACAGACCCATAACAAACGAGATTGGAAAAGTAATAAAAAGCCTTCTAGCTTAAAAAAAATTAAAATCCAGGACCACATAGGTTCACAGCAGAATTCTGTCAAACTTCCAAACATCTACAGCCAATCCTTAAAATCATTCAAAAAAGTAGAAACAGGTGGACCATTCCCAAACTCCTATGACACCAGTATCACTCTAATACCAAAACAGTAAATACAAAAAAAACCCTACAGGCCAATATTTCTGATAAACATGGACTCAAAAATGCTCAATAAAATACGAACAAAATAGAGACATATATCAAAAAGAGTGTCCACTATGACCAAGTTAGCTTTATCCTTGACATGCAGGAATGGTTCAATATGCAAGTCAATAAATATAATAAACATTTAGATGGACTCAAAGACAAAAATCATTTGATCATCCTAATTAGAGAAAGAAAAAGCCTTTATCATAAAAGTCATGTAGCATATAGGACTAGAGGGAACAACCTCAACATAATAAAAGCTGTGTATGAGTAAGCCACAACCATCACCATCCTAAGTGGAGGGAAATTTTAAAGCAATCCCACTGAAGTCAGTCATGGAAGAGGAACGTCCCCTATCCCCTTTCCTCTTCAGTACTGTGCTCAAGGCCCTAGCTGGAGTAGTAAACCTAGAGAAGGTAATTAAGAGGAGACAAACATGGAAAGAAGCCAAACTATCCCTTTTTGCAGATGACATGACATTATACTTTAATGGTATAAAAATTCTATCAGAAAACTTCTAGAAACAATTTTTTTAATTTAGTAATGTGGCAGGATACAGAATCAACTTGTACAAATCAATAGATTTTCTATACATCAACAACAAACTTACAGAGACGTTCATGGACACACTTATATTCACAATATCCTCAGAGAAAATAAAATATCTAGGAATAAACTAACCAAGAAAGGGAAGGACCTCTACAATGAAAAATTTAAACTTCTGAAGAGATAAAGACACTAGACAGTGGAAAGCCATCTCATGCTCATAGGTTGGTAGAATTAATATTGTGAGGATTACCAAAAGCTACTTACATATTTGATACAATCCCAATCAAAATCCCCATCTTATACTTCAGACACTTGATATTTGACAAAGATGCCAAAAATAAAAACTGGAGACAAGAAAGCATCTTCAACAAAGGGTGCTGGGAAAACTGGACACCCATATGTAGAAGAATAAAAATAGAACTGTATCTATCACCTTGCACAAAAACTACCACCTTGCATCAAAATGGATCAGCAACATAAACACGAAACATGAAACTGCTGAGAAAGCATGGATAATTACACTACTGGCGTAGGAAAGGACTTTCCAGATAGGACTTTACCCAAGAATTAAGACCAACAATTGACAAGTTGGACTTCATGAAACTATAGAGCTTCTGCACAGCTAACTATGGAAATCAATGTGGAGAATTCTGCAAAAGCTACAATTAAATCTACCACATAAGCTTGCTATACCAGTCCTTAGCAAATAACCAAAGGACTTGACATCCTACTGCAGAGACACTAGCCCAGCCATATGCTCTATTTACAATAGCTAAGAAATGGAAACACCTTAAATGGCCTTCAACTGATAAACAGATAATAAAAACTGTGGTGAGGATACACTAGGAAACACTGCTCACCTGTAAGTTAAAGTGAAATCATGAACTTTGTGGAATGGAACTCGCAAAGATCATATTGAGTGAGGTAACCCAGACCCAGAACGACAAATGTCACAAGTTCTCTATTATTGAAGGGTCCTAGTTCCAAATCTTCAGATGTGAGTACATGTCATGGAGTAGCTACAAAAATCAGGAAAGCAAAAAGATACCACTGCCAGGATGAGGGATGGAGGAAGTAACAGAGAGGGAAATAACAATGTATATGACGTGATGGTGGAAATGGGAAAATGGGGGCCTCTAGTTAAGGGGGAAACAGTGGAAGAAGAGTAAAATATAACAGTAAGAATGCCTGAACAAGTCATAAGAAATACTATTCATGATCTACCTACGTTTATAGTTTAAATGAAAATTTTTCATCTGGACTGGCAGTGCTTTCTCCGAGAGTCAAAGAGCATCAAGGAAAAACCCCCACGCCAGAGAAGACATGAGAAGCCCTCTTTTGAGTTGTTGGTCAGACTCCCAAAACGTTACAGGCTATTGCTATTGCCCTTTATTTCAACCACATCCAACCGTAAGACGGTTCTATCACTCCACTTCTTTTCTTCCCTCTGTCACCAGAGTGCACAGCACTTCACTCTCCAATGATTTCCTTTTGTGCAAGTAAGGTAAGCAGAAGAAAGGAGCTAGGGGATAACTCCATAGTAAAACCTTGTCTGGCAACCACAACGCTCTGGAGTTGATCCTCAGCACTATGAAGAATGAATCAAGGGAAGAAACGAAGAATAGGAGTCAGTAATCACATCCTGGGACTGAGGGAAAGACTCACTGAGTAAAGCATTTGCCATGGAAACATGAGGACCTAAGTTCAGATCCCCAGAGCCCCTGTAAAGCTAGACACAGCCACACCCATCTGTAGCCTTAGTGCTTCTACACAGAGACCGGGTGGGGGTGGAAGACAGGCTGGCTCAGCTTGCTGGCATGTGAAGCAGGGAACAGACATCCTGTCTCAAGGTGGAAAGCAAGTGTAGTGAGTTTTCTTTTGTTATTTTAATAAAGCTTGCCCGAAGATCAGAGAATAAAACAGCCCCAGTGGTCAGCCTTACAGACCAGACAACAAAGGCACACACCTTTTATCCAAGGAGCCACACTAGTTTCCCGTAGAAACCGGGCAGTAGTGGTACATACTTTTAATCCCAGCACTAGAGAGGAATATAAGACAGGAGGAGACAGCTCTCAGACA
>LOJH01000549.1:25815-60236 GCA_001685095.1 Ellobius talpinus | reverse complement strand
CCCTCTTCCTCCTCCTCCTCCTTCTTCTTTTCTTCCTCCTCCTCTGTCTCCTCCTCCTCTTCCTCTTCTTCTTCTGAGACAGGGTCTCACTAAATAGCTCTGACTGTCCTGGAACTCACTATGAAGACCAGGCTGACCTCCAACTCACAGAGATCCACCCACCTCTGCCTCCGGAGTGCTGGAATTAAAGGCGTGCACCCATGACAGCTGGCGCAATGGTATTTTGCACATGTCATCCAGGTCACAATAAAGTAGCCTGTCATCAAATGAGCTAAGTGAATGGCCTGCTAGCCAGGATTTCAGCTACCAGTTCCACCTCATCGATCCTAGCACCTGAGGCACTTGTCGTCTTCTCACCAGGTGGAAAACCCTCAGTCCGTAAGCATGTAAGAGTAAACATGAAGAATTTTCCCACAAGTCCCAGAATTGACCAGTGGCAGAAGGAACTGAACACAGGTATCTGCTCTGGGGTCTCTATCTGTAACCTTGGGCCTCAGAGGAAGCTCAAAGACAGACACAGGGCAGATAGAAAAGCCACAGGAGGGCAGAACTACGGTCCTCTCATTAGGAGTCCATGCAGCAAAGGGACCAAACAGTAAAGGAGAGACCTCTGTCCCCTGAGGCAAGGAAGTAGAAGCAACAGGAAGTCTGGGACTCCAAGGCCTCTAAAACCTCACCGGGCAGCAGGCTGTCCTGTGATGTCCAAAGGCGTGCCCACCACATATGCTTTCCTCAGAACAGCCATGATGCCAATTCAAAGTGTGCCCCTCTCTATACACCTATCAATGAGTGTAGAATAGCCCCTCTTCCCCTGAAGAATCCACTGCGCTGCAATTTGTGGCACAAGGTGTGGGCACAGCCATCAACAGCCATCCACACTGCAGCATTGCAGCATCTCAAGGGCATCCCAAGAAGCAGTTAAAAAACAAGGCAGCATTTCTCTTGTACTAGCTTGGGAAGACCTCTACAAAATAGTGAACGGAACAGGAAGTTGCAAAAAATAAATATGAGATCTATTTAAGGGGGAAAGAGCAACAAAACAGCCCGACCCTGTCTATTTCTGCCCTGTATCTTATCCCCAGCATAGCCATTGGCCGTGGTGGGGGAGGGGGAGGTGGGAATCTATGGACAGGGGATGATGGGAAGGGAGGGATGGTATGGAGGAAGACTGTTCGCTTCTCTCCATCCAATCATTTGAGTGTTAAAAATATTATATTTATCCACAAGTGATTTATTGAATCTGAAAGGAAGCCAGAGTACTTCACTGTCCAAACTGTTGCCAGCGCAGTCCTGGCAACCCAGTCCCTGGTCTCTCCCTCGGGGCTTCTTACTGCCTTTCACCCACTGTCAAGGTCTGAGGTCACTCTCCTGATCTTTTTATGCCACCTAAGCAAGCTATTCATAGGGTCATGGCCTGCAGCCCTGTGTGGTTTAAGAGGCCTTGGAGTCCCAGACTTCCTGCTGCTTCTACTTCCTTGCCTCAGGGGACAGAGGTCTCTCCCTCCCTGTAGGGTCCCTTTGCTGCAAGGACTCTCCATGAGAGGACCGCAGTTCTGCCCTCCTGGCCACCTGTGACTTTTCTATCTGTCCCGTGTCTGTCTTTGAGCTTCCTCCAAGGCCCGAGGTTACAACTAGAGACCCGGGAGCAGATACCTGTGTTCAGTTCCTTCTGCCACTGGTCAATTCTGGAACTTGTGAGAAAACTCTTCATTCCTGTGCACTCCATTTTCCTGGCCTGTGACATGAAAGTTCTGTTAAACAGTGTGTGTCCCACAGGTTGTTGGTGAAGAGGTAGTGGGTGTGTCCCTCTTGTGGTGTCCTTGTGATTTTGTGTGGCACACTATGATGGCTGCTAAGTAGTGCTGCCGTAAAAATAAGTCAGGCCTGAGTGGTAGCTCTGGTTCCCAGCAGCTCTTCTTCCCTCCTCTGGGAAGACTTCCCTGGAGCCGGAGAAGGAAGCAAGCAAGATGGTTCTTAGACATCTTACCCAGAGATATGTGTGCCTTTTCTTTTTCAGTACTGGAGATCAAACCCCAGGCCTGTGCAGACTATAGCTGCTCTCCCAGTTCTGCCCAGTAACTCAATAATAGTTTGAGGCAGGGCTGTGGCTCAGGGGTAGAATGCTTGCTTAGCATATACAAACCCTGGGCTTGGTCCATGGCACCACAGAAGAACAATGGAAGGGAGAGCAGAGGGAGGGAAGGAGGGAAGGAGGGAGAAGAGAAAGAAAATAGAGTAAGTGTGACTCAAAATTCTCACTCTAGGAGATCAGCATGATTAGCTGAAAGAGTCTTTACCCCCTCACACACCCAGACATGTCTGCACATCTCCCTGGGAGTCTGGATATCAACCTGAGAATCTGGGACTTCTACAGACCTCCCAGCCCTCGATGAAGTCAAGGCCATGTCTTGGCTCTGGCATTAATAAACTAAAGGTCTGAAGTCTGGCTTCCATCTCTACATGCTTGTTTGTTTATTAAGATAGAGAGGCTGTTTCCTGCCTCCCCAAATGTAGGCAGGTAGAGAGAGAGAAGGGGGCGCGTTTGCTGTGGGAATGCAGGGGAGAGTGTTCAGGCAGCATTGCCTATGGTTTGGGACAGTATACAGTGGACAGACAGCCCTCATAGACCTGGCCACTCCTTTCCACCAGGTCAGACCCATGGTTTTGATCTAGCCACTCCTGTCCAGCAAGGCTTTCTCAGCAAGTGCCCTAAAGAAGCAGCCGCATTTCCTGCTCCACGAGGTAGCCAGGGAGTTAGCAGCCCTGTCTAGGGTCCTCAGATGCATGCTGCCACACCAGGTTTTGCTATCCATGCCTCAGGACTGTGCTGAGCCCCCTAAGGACAAGCCCCAGCTCTTGCTAGCATCCTCAGGAGCCTTGCCACATGGGAGGATACAGTTCACTAGTGTCCTGCCTGTTGGGGTCAGCTAGCCCAGAACTCAGCATAGAGGAGGTCGCAAGGGCCTTGACCACACTTCTACCTTGTGCCTTTGCTTGTGGGACTGTGTTATCCTCTAGCCCCGTGGGTGGCATTACGTACCAGTGTGTTCAGTTCCACAAAGCTTAGTGGAGAGACACTGGGAACCCTGTTTTGGTGGGCATTCAGGGTGTTTGTGGGTTTGACTGCTATGAATAATACTAGAAGAATTACTGTGCATGGGTGGAATTTCTGGGTCACATAATAACGCCACATCTACCTTTGAAGGAACTGCTGAGCTTCTCCACAGCAGCTGAACCATTCCCTTATCTCTTCAGTGGCTCCTACTCTCTCCATATCCTTGCTGCCACCACCTTTCCCAGGGTCCACAACCTAGTGTTCAGGCAGTATTGCCTATGGTTTGAGTTGCATTTTGGCTAGTCACTGACAAGGGTGAGCATGTTCCCTGTGCCTACTGGCCATTCATACATCTTCTTTATTAAGATTTTACATTATGAGTGTTTTGCCTGGGTGTATGGCTGTACACCAAGTGTGCACCCTTGGAGGCTACAAAGTATTGGATCCCCTAGGACTGGAGTCTCAGATAGTTGTGAGCCACTGTGTGGGTACTGGGAATTGACTGAGCCCAGGTCCTCTGGAAGAACAGCCTGTGCTCATAACCCTTGAGCCATCTCTCTAAGTCCTCGTACATCTTCTTTAAGGAATTTCTGTTCAAATACTTTGCCCACCTCTAATTGATTTATTTGCATCTTCTTTATATAATCTGGATACTAACCCTTATCAGATGTATGAGCTACAGCTTTTCCAATTACATGTTGTCTTCTTCACTCCCTGCCCCCTGCCCCCCGTGTGTGTGATGTGTATATGAAAGTGCACCTTCCCATGCATGCACCTGTGAACCCAGAGGTCAACATCAGCTGTCTCTCTATTGCTCTGAACTTTCAGGATCTTCCCTATTCCATAAGCATAAATGACTTGCATGTTTGTGGGATCCAATTTATTTATTTTCACCTTCTATTGTTTGTGCTATAGGTGTCACACCTAAAGAACCATTACTAAGGTCATAAACATTTGCATCACTACCATGGTGTTAGTTATCACAGTTAGGCCTTTGACCCAAAGGCCAGAGGAGGCCTTTGGGTGTCCTCCTCCACCACTCCGCTTTATTCCCTTGAGACAGGGTCTCTTATTGAACCTGGAGATCACGAGGGATTCTTGGCTGGACTGGTGTCCGGCCAGCCACAGCGATCCTCCTGTCTCCACCCACCACCCAGTGCTGGAGTGACAGACACACATGGCCCTGCCTGGCTATTTACACAGATGCTGGGGATCTGCACTCAGACCCTTGTGCCTGCACAGAAAGCACTTTTATCCACTGAGCCATCTCCTCAGCCCCCTTCGAGCCCTTTGGAATCAATATTTATGTTCTGTGAGGATCTAGATTCATCCTTTTGCTTGGGTCAACACATCGTTTCACCAAATTTTCTTCGCACCCTTTGTAAGGCGGTCTGGATGGATGTGCGGGTCCTATCTGGACCCTCTTCTGTCTCACATCAGCACCACAGTTAATTACCATGGCTCTGGAGTCATTTGAGTCAGAGTTTGACTCCTCTAGCATTGCTTTCACTGTTCCAAGGTCACTTGCATTAATGTTGGATTTCCGGACTGCTTTGTCCATTACTGGGGGGAAGAGACAAAAGAAGGAGAGCTGAAATTTGAACAAGGGTCCCATTGATGTCACAGGTCAGTTTGGTGGCATCACCTCACCTGCAGCAAACAGATTTCTGGCCTGTGAACATGGGCTGTTGGTTTTACATTCATAGGTTTTCTTTGACGGCATTCAATGCCATCCTGTAGTTTTCTTTCTGTCAACATGATTCTACATATGTTGTTCTTTTTGACATTACTATAAAGGGGCTGTTTTGGGTGCTTATTTCTACAGTGTAGAGATGCAGATGGCTTTTGTTTACTGCTCTTATTTTCTATAAGCTTGATGAACTGGTTAGCGCTACTGTGTGTGTACCTGCCTGTGTGTGTGTGTGTGTGCGCGTGTGTGTGTGTGTGTGCGTGTGTGTGTGTGATCCAATAATACCTCATTTCTAGTTTAGATGTCTTTCTTTTCTTGCTGAATTGTCTCGATCAGATCCTCTAGAACAATGCTGCTAAAAGCAGACATGGTGGCATTTTCCTGATCCTTGGGGAAAGCTTTTGATCTTTAGCCATGCAGTGTAATGCCAACTTTATTTCCATCCCAGCTTCTCTACATGGTTTCCCTCTTAGAGTGCAGGTAACATCCCTACACAACACTCAGGGCTTCCATGTGGAGAGGTAGTTAAGGTAAAGCACATGTTTAATTATTGGCATTTTGTTCTTTTTTAAAAAACCAAAGAGCCAGCCCTTGGGCAACAAAGTGGAAATGGAGATCGTGAACATGTTGGAGAAAAACACAACGCTTCTGAAATTTGGCTACCACTTTACCCAGCAGGGGCCCCGGCTGCGGGCATCCAACGCCATGATGAACAACAATGACCTTGGTGAGTCTACAACTGCCTTCTGCCTGCTTATTTTATACCATTCTCCCCGACATTTTGCAAGGTATGTCAGGGAAAATCCTACAGACACCCGTGACTCCAGGTTCATGGGATCTAACTCCTGACTTTCGGGAGGATCACATCTTGTTCTGTGTTTAGGCATGACTTCCCCCAGTGTGTGAGCTGCCTGTCTTCAGGACCAAGGGCAAATGCCTTTCCTTCCTCAGACTGACACAGCACAGGCTGAACCCAGAGCTCAAACCAGCATGTTGGCTAGAGGAAATGAAATTTAAGGGTGCATGGGCTCATCCTGGGTCTGCTCCTCTTCTGAAGACCCTTCTCTAGGTCACACTGGTTTTTGTTCACAATCCCAAAGCTCTCCACCAACACCATTACCAAAAGCCATAGCCCAGGAGATGCCACGTGGCTCCCAAGGCAAAGCTGAAATGTGTGGTTCTTAGAAAAGTAAAGGCAGGGTCAGCAAGATGGCTCAATGAGTAAACGTACTCACGGAAGAAGCCTTGACAAACTGAGTTCAGTCCCTTGGACCCACAACGTAGTCCTCTGATCTCCACATGCATGCATGCATGCATGCACACACACCCCACTAAGAGTAAATAAAAATACAATGTAAAAGCAAGTTACATTCCCTCCGTCTCTGCTGAATTACCATTTCCCTCATTTTTCTAAATAGAAAGAAAGCATCACAGTCTCTTGATGACGAGCTACACCAAATACCTGTGCAGTTGACAGAATGAATAACATCAACTATCCACTGGCTCCCACGAGCCGATTGTTCATGCGTCCTGGGTGTGGTTGCTTATTACATGTTCCCGATGATGCTCAGGAGAGCAGGGTCTGGTGTTAAATGAAGGCAGCGTGACTGGCAAGGCTCCAGGAGTGGGGGGCGGGGGAAGCAAGTCACACAGCAGGTCTCTATTGTTACCTTGATTGAGGGGGACATTTACCCTGAGTGTCATAAAACCACAACAGACTAAATTACACTCCTTCTATTGGAGGAGAGTAGGCAATGTGATAAGTTAAAAAGGAAGCTGATCTCTGGAGCAAATGATGAAGCCAAATGAGTTTTAAAGACGTCTTTGGTGAGGTTTTCATCAAATCCTCACCAACAGGGCTCTCTAGCTCCCAACCTTCTGCAGAAAGAAAAGAGCCTAAAACCCTGAAGCAGGGGTTTGGGTAATGATCCAAAGCTGTCAGATCCCTATTGAGTTGAGTGAGTGCAAGAAAGGCAGGCACTCACAGACCCTGCCCAGAACTCAGACTTACACTTACTTCCAATCAAATTCTTCAACCACAGGCTCCATCTGTCAAAGTTCTGAGGCCCGGACAATGAGGGCACAGGCCCCTGCTCTTTAGCATAGCACAGCCCCATAGCTGTTTGTTCGTTGCTCATTTCACAGGCCACTTTCTCTAGAGCCTCGAGTCTAGAAAAATATACTTCTGTCTTGGTTTATCTGAGGTGCCATTATTTGAAAGAAAGTAAGATCAAAACATAAATGAGATACAAAATTCTTACCACAGCACAGAAGTGATGGTTACACCGAATCATTGGATGGGGCCAGCTCTCAGAGTATTGCAGGCCCAGCTGTGACCTGGTTATGAACCAGTACTTAAAAACCCCGAGTATTGGGGGCTTGAGAGATGGCTCAGAGGTTAAGAGCACTGGCTGCTATTCCAGAGTTCTGGGTTCAATTCCCAGCAACCATATGGTGGCTCACAACCATCTTTATGGAGATCTGGTGCCCTCTTCTGGTGTGCAGGCATACATGCAGACAGAACACAGTATACATAATAAGTAAATAAATCTTTAAAAATTAAGATAAAGAAAAAATCCTGGAAAACAGTAACTTCACATTTTCCCTAGTTACGGATTAAGCATCTGACAGGATCCTCATGCCCACCATCTCAGAGCTACTGTCTCAGGTTCCCTGGAACCGCAGAAGAAGCCCCTTCTCAGGCAGGAAAGAGTCTCAGATGCCCAGAGTCTGGGGTCCTGCAGGGGCATACTGGAATCTTTCTGGATGAGACAGACAGATTCTGAGACTCAGATTCCGGGCCACAGGCCCGACTCCCATCACGAGGACTCCTGAAGGCCACTGGAGTTTCAAAGCAAGAGCTGACAGGATTGCAAGAGTACTCTCCACTTCCCTACTTGGGGTGGTTGAGGGCCACCTAACGCTGTGCTAGAGCACACATGAGAGCCTCCTCTTCCTGCTGGAGTCAAGCCTAGTCAGTGGCCTGGGGCTGGGGCCTCTGCAGTACTGGGCCTGCAGGTAGCTCTGCCTTGGGGGCCTGGAGCCAGCGCCTGGCCTGCCTGCTGGCATGTTTTGGTCTTCTTGCCCTGATCTCAGCCCTTAGCAAACTGTTCTGTGGATACACACAGCACACCAGGGTATGATAAAGGGACGGCTGAGATATCACCTCCTGGCCATGTCTCCCTGCAGCACTGCCTCAGAAGACTCCTGGCTCCATGCTATTTATAGCCCAGGCCAGGCTAAGGGTGGCTCCGATCCTGCCACCAGTGCATCTTTTACAGAATCTGAAGCGTGGCCTTCAAGTTAGGTAGTAATGGGGGGGGCTGTGCAGAGAGGAACACATTTAAGAGCAGAACATCACCCCTTTACCATAGTCTTAACACCTTTCCAACCGGCTCTTCAATCAGAGCAGACCCCAAATCAGCTTTTCATTTGTAACAATAAATTAACAAGTTCTAACTGTATGTACTTATGAGGTACAACATAAGATTAAAACATAGGATAAATACATCAAGTTAGTCAGCATGATCTGTCACCTCAATATTTTGTCTGTGGTAACATTTGAAATGTACTTTATAAGCAATTTTGAAGTGTATGAAATGCTGTTAGTAACAACTCACCAAATTGTGGGATGGTCTCAAAGGCTGAGATTTTAACCTTTAACCTCCCTCTTGTGGCCCCTCCCTCCCACCACCCGCCTCTGTTCCGGCTTTTCTTCTGGTTGCTTCTGTTGCTGGGTTTCCTCGGCTTCCACTTATGAGGACATGATTTGTTTCTGATCTGACTGTCTCACTTAGCATGCCATTCTCATGCTGCGGCAGATGGCAGGGTTCTGGTGGTCTTTACTGTCAGGCAGTGCCATCCCTAGATCCCACATCATCTTTACCCATCATCTGTTGGGCTCCTGATCATGCCAGCTGTAAGTGGTGCTGCAGACACTTCTGTGACTGATCTGGGATCTCTGGGGTAATAATCATGCCTACCAATGGACCTGCTGAATGAATCCCATGTCAGTCCCTTCTTATCCAGAAACCATCAAGGGCAAGTGATACTTTCCCTACAGCCACCTCGTGTAGCAATCTAGGTATCTTCTGGATTCTGCCCCCCCTCCTGCCTGCCATTCACCTCCCCAACTCCGGCCTCTGTCCCGTCCAGCCTGCCACATTTCCTTGACTACCAGATCCTTCAGGTGGGTGCCGCACCTCCCAGCAGCACCCTTCCCAAAGCTGGCCCCTCCACTCCGCTCCTTAGATGCCTTGCTGGGTTCCATTGCTCAGGCTCAACCCCTCCATGTGGTTCCCCACGACAGAAACATGGCACACACTGTGACACCCCAGCTCTGTTCTGAACATTGCCCACATCACTAACTTAAGCGATCCACCAGCCACTGCTCGCTGTTATTACCCAACCTGTTAGTGAAACTTCAGGTCTATGGCAGGAAGTTACCCACCGGCAGAGCTGAGGTTTGAATAGCAGTCTCTTCTAAGGAGGGCTTCTCGTGACATCCTGACAAGCCATCCTCTTGCCAGGTTAACCATCCATTCCAGGCAGTCTGAGTGGCCCTGGAAGTGACCAACCAACAAGCTTCTCTAGAGACAAGGCTTTCCTAATTTACCACTCTCCACCCTTACTTCCTTGACAACTTAGCTGGCCTACTTCCTGCCCATCGTGGGAAGACTGGGCCACTTCCTCCACATGCCTCTCATACCTGAGAGGTCTGTGAGGACATCTGTAACCCTCTGGAAGGTTACTGTTTATCTAGTTTGGCCTCTGAAATGCTGTATCTTCATTTGATTTCTATGCCTGGAACACAGCACCAGGCAAAGGCTGACTTACACAGGTGAATACAGTGTTTCCTAAGACATGGTATAAAGACTCATCTGGTCACAGTCATAGAGGGCGCTCAGGCAATGGATGGAGGTGAGTCCTGATGACTGGTGGTCCCCACCTGGCTAATAAGCAAGGGAGCCTATGGCTGTTTCCATGGTGAGCAAAGTTTTTTTTTTTAAAGAAAGTAACAAGTAAGTTGAGTTAGAGACCTGGCTTCTACTCCAAGTCACTTGCTATAACTTTTATGGTGGGTGACTTCCCTCTCTGTCATCAAAATGGGAACACATAACACCTGAATAGATGGGTGCCCCTTTTTGTAAAAGCCAGTTCTTAGAAACCATGCACCCTCATATATACAAGGAAGAGTAATGGGAGCACCTCCCCACCACACACACCAGGTCCCTTTCTATACTTCCCATCAAAGGCCAATGAGTAAGGTTGCAATCCTTGCCCTGCAAAATGGCTTTCTTCTCTGAGGCAGGGGGGCTGAACTTGTGAGCATCAGATGAGACATGGACATGTAACCAAACTACTGAGAGAGGCTCAAGGCTGAGGCTCAAGATGAGTAACAAGACTTGGCTCCGTCTGGTTCTAGCTTTGTTATTTTGTTTGAGAGTCTCATGTAGATATAGCTGGTCTTGAACTTGCTATGTCTCAGAGACTAGCTGTGAACTCTTGATGCTCTTACATCCACCTCCCAAATGCTATGATTACAGGGGTGTGCTACCAGTAACATCCAGTGTATCACTAACTCTCTGGCTTTGAGCAAACATCATAGCCTTGCTATCATTTTCCTTATCTGTGGCATGGAAATGACAGCTTGCAGAGTTCAGAGCCTTCAGAGGGGCTTCTGTCTGTCGGTGGGTGACTCCACACTGGGTATGGAGAGGCACAAGAGCAGCTCACAGGCATGCTTGCACAGCGAACGTGGGGGTGACAGGCTTGTCTGGAGAAACCACACATCCACACAACCTCTCCCGTTCTTAAAGTTTTGGCTTTTGTTCCTGTGCAGATTCCCAAACTGTGTGACACTTTGTCACCTCCAGGAATTGGACTAGACGGTGTCTTCCTTCCAGATTGCCTCCCCATCTGTTTGGCTTGCCTTCTTCTGAATTGGGGCTAGGGAAGTGGGTAGGGACCCACGCTGGGCAACTGTGAGCCTGAGACCTGTTTGTAGCTCTTGGCCACACCTGCACAACTACATGCTCCATCTGAGTCATGTACAAGTTGACAGGGTGGTGGAGCTCATGGGCTCTTATCGGGTGGCTGCATAGCCACCTCAGCCTGGAAACTGAAAGTCAGCTTAGACTGACTGAAACGTAGCAAGGGTCACCCACCTCTACCACATCAGCAGACACCTTGATTTTAATCTACCGCTTTACAGCCTTCCCTAACCTTGTGTTTTCTCTTAGTGAATCTAGCTTGCTTCTTAGTCATCTGCCAATAGCATGTTTTCTCTTATTATACCCAAGGGGCCTTTGTCCCTGCCAGCCCTAGCCATAAGCTTCTATCTTCTGTTTGCAACTTCCTGGCTCATACTTTCTTCTCTATAGGTTTAACTGTCATGTGAACAGTATTTGAAGTATGAATTGCCTTGCTCCTAGGGGGTTGTCACTATTAAAACATGAGGGGGCATGTCAATTCGAGGCACGTTTCAGTTACTGGCATAGGCAGGAGGCAGACCAGGCATTCCCAGAAGGAGCAAGGGGAAACATTTCAGCAGGCTGACACTCCAGTCCTAAGACTGGCTAAAGTTAATCCTGCTCAGAACCAGTCTTCAACTGTGGAGCTCCTGTAGGCAAAGGCAAACGGCGTGTGTGTGCATGTGTGTGTATGTGTGTCCATGCCAAGGACTGTGTGGTCAGCCATTTAGAAGAGATATCCACCCTACCATAGATTCCCATTAGTAACCAGGGCCAAACATCCAGCCTTCTTGTAACCGTCCTTGTGGACCAGTGCTACTCGGGACTGGCAAGGACAGCTGGCTCACATCTCTTCCCCATTCCTTTGCAGTGAGGAAGAGGAGGCTCGCAGACCTGACGGGACCCATTATTCCCAAGTGCCGTAGTGGTGTCTAGTGTGCAAAGGGAAGCCCACGCCTGTGAACTGGACATGTTCTACCGATAATCCATGTTCCCCAGTGGAGACCAGGAGGCAAACGCTGGCGTGGAACTCTTGTGGTTAAGTTCTTTGTGCACTAAGGTTTAGGTTAACTAGTGACTGTAGTCGGACCTTTTATAAAATATGGTCAATGTGAAGTTTTCTTTAGTCACAGAAGTCTGGTTATTATTTAAAATGAAGAAGCCCTTAAACTGGCAGATCTTGCTGCAGATAGCATGACAGTGGCAGTGACAGCCCAGAAGTCCCCTTGGTGGCCATGCTTTGGTGTTTAGGTGCATTTACAACATGGAACACATCAACACAGAACACGCCTCCCAACTAGTCTGGAAGCGCTGTAAAATACTTTATTACAGGTTTGGTCACAGCAGCTCAGTAAAAAGAACAGATAATCATGATTTTTTCAACCCCACTTGAAACTTTAACCTCAAGATTAAAGCTGCCAAATTGATTCCAGGATCAAACCCCTTCCCCCCAAGAATGAAAGACAAGCTACAGAATCTTCTAAGAGTCAGAAAGATACAGGATTCCTTCTGCCAGGTAAGAGAAGGGGGAGAAAAAGGCAACGGTGAAATTTCAAGTTTTAAAATCTACCAGCCCAGGCGACAGACATATTCCTGAGTGCTCTGTCTGAACACCTGGCATATACTCACTGCAGTCAGAAATCACTCTGTCTTTATTGAATGCCAACTTCATGATGGATGAAAACCTTTAGCCACAGGAAAACATCTTTCTATACCTCAGTGGACAAATGGCTTACGTGAGGCCAATGCCACTAGGAGAATTTCCAGTCCACTGTGGCTATGGCACTCAGCATAGCCCTGCTTACAGACACCAAGTGCCTGCCTGGTCACTTATGAGACAAATCAAATCACAGAGCTCCTGCCTACAAATGAAGCCTCTGAAGGACAGCAGTGTACAACATCCAAACGGCAAGGGATTAGGAGCTCCTGGCCAAACAACACAACTGATTACTCTGAACCCTAATTTCGGCGTTCCTACTGGATCCCTTTTTTAACACCACGGGAGTCAGTAAAAATGCTAAAACACATTGTTCTTGTGCCTTTTAATAGACCACAGTGCCAGTTAAACTAGTATTTTTGTTTGTTGCTTTGGGGAATGATTTTCCTTAGGGATCCAGCCAATATTACAATAATGACAAGGCTCAAAAGCTGTTGAGCACAGCCCAGGGGGCTTCTGACAAGGGAAAGTCCTGCACACTGAACTGTAATGCTGTGGACAGTACAGGGTAACTAGAGGTGACGCCAGGGCCTCACCACTAACAGTGTCTAGTGAGGCTGTACATGGGCCCAGGAGTGGCACCAAGCTGCAGGGACGGCCAGCCCCACTCAGCTTCTCCTTGAGACACAACTGCAGCTGCATTCTGCATCACTGGAAACTGCAACATAATATTAAAGCCATTGGTCTATGTGTGGCTGTGTGTGCTTCTTAAAACTCGTATGATGGGGACATGAGCCCAAAGGTCTGAAGGCTAGATAGCTGCTATGCTGAATTCTCACTAAGCAAACATTTTGTGTCCCAGATGTCCAAAAGCCTGCTGCTCATCCGGATCCCCAAAGAGAACACTTAGAAGCTAAGAGGAAATGCTGGGTAATGCAGGGCTGTTAGGGGGACATCTTTCAAAGAAACCAAATCAATAAAAATGTAGGCCACTTCTTTAAGACTACCTCTGACAGGTGATCTGTCAGTGTGAACTGGGAGCTGGCATTTTCTGTGAAGGGACAGAGTGCAAATACTTTAGACTCTGAAGGCCACGTGGTCTCTGGCCAACTACTCAGTAGTGCCATGATCATATGTAAAGGAATGGGTCAGGTTGATTCAGTAAAGTCTTCAAAGCAGGAAGTGGCCAATGCTACAGATTACAGATCTCTTCGGGCAGCTAGCGAAGAGACTGACACAGGGGAAGGTTGCAGCTGACCTGGTTTAAGAGTCCACACCCAGGGCTCAGCTTCTATGCTTTTGCTGCCAAGGCAAAAAGGTTTGCTGACAAGGGCAACGTCTACTACCTGGCTGCATGGCAGAGAAGACATGGCGCAGCCGAGCTCAAGGCTCTTCCCCTCAATGTCCTTGAGATCCCACACGGTTCATCCCTTTTCCAGGCTCTAGCATATTTCGAATCAAAACAAGCAGATTAGGTAACTAACACTGGACTCCCTGTCCCCTTTGCTTGTGGCCATCTGCTATGGTGGCAGTGACCAACATGAAAGTTCCCGATTTGTTTCTACAACCTTGACAATCTCCACATGGACACTGAAACCTACACTGTGAAGCTTAGGGAATGCTGAAGATGCCACACAGCTTCACCAGCATCAGGCCCTGGCTCCAGGCTCACAGGGAGTCATGCAGGCTGCTCCTGTGGGATGCGTGGTCTCCGGGCTGTACACTCACATTCTTCTTTAAAACTGTCCTGGGCAGGGCCCAATGCCTGTTTGCCCCCTTTGTCTTGACACGTGATGCAACAAGCTGTGAATCCTTGTCCTTGACAGGCAGAACAGGTTAAAACGAGCTGGCGGCATTGGGGAGTAGAACAGAGTTTATATTGGTCCCACGGGGCTCCACAGTATGAACATTCTAGGGAAGAAAGAGTCTTATTATTCTTTCCCTGCTCCACTGCCTCTCCATACACCCCCTCTCTGTCTCTCTGTCCCTCACACACAGAGGTACTTATCCAGTTCCCAAATACAACCCTAAGTTCACTACTCTTTTGGTCCAAGGGAATGTTTCCAAGTCAAGCAGGGTTGGCAGCAACTATCACCTCAGAACTTGGGAGGCTGAGACAGGAAGACTGCAAGTTCAAGGCTGGCCTGGGCTACATGCATAGTGAGGCCCTGTCTCAGAATAGAAACAAACAGAATAAAAGGAAATAGCACTCCTATCTTCTAGGAAAGAGAAAGGCTTCTGCTGGGGGAGGGGTCGGTGTGGAGAGGCTTCTGGAAACTGTTCTGACTCGCCTTCACCCATCCATTGTCCTTTTTCCCATCCGGAAAACAGGTTCATCTCTTTCTCATGAGCACTTCTGAAAACAGCTTATTACCCACGTTACACAGGCTCTCCCCAATATAACCTCCCTGCCCAGGGGGACCGCACACCTGAATTCAGATGACCCCACATCTCATCCACCTTATAGAATGCACAGCTCTCCACCCCAGGCTACCACCAGACTCCTCAACTGCACCTTATCTTCCTTTTCAGCCTGTGTCTCCTGGCCAGCTTATCTTCCAAAATACCACAGTTCCCCTTGCTTGGCTATGATACCTTTGGGCTTTTTCTTACATTCAAAGTCACATGCAGATATTCAAGTCCTGCAGGTATTTCTTCTATAAAATCCCTCATTTGTTTTCTACTTATTATTTGAGGTTTTAAATAAGACAAATATTAGACCACCATAATGAGTAAAGAGATCAGAACGGTAGACAGGCAATGGCTCAGTGGATAAAACAATTGCTACCAAGAATGATAGCCTGAGTTCCATCCCCATGATCTACATGTTGGAAGGAGAGAACCAATTCCTGTAAGTTATCCTCTGACCTCCACATGTGTGTTGTAGAATGTACATGAGCACATAAGTAAATGTAATTTTTTTTACAAAGACCAGAAAGGAAGGAGAGAAGACGAATTTAAATCTTACTATTTAAGAGGTCTGTGTTCACAAGTGTTCTAGAAACTGTAGCAGCCATGAAGGTTGTCTACCTAGGACTTTTCATCCAGATACTACTGAACTGCAGTATTCAGGGCAACTCGCCTCCTGGAGGACTGCCTCTCCCTCTCCTCCCTTCCGTGTGGGCCCAGCACTGCAGGCAAACTATAACCAGGTGCAGCAGCCACCGCATGGCCTGCTCCTGCTCCTCCATTCTCACCTTCCCTCAAATGCGCACTTGGGGACACAAGGGCATCTGACTGCGGCATCTGTCACCCCACGGACTGCCAGGGTTGATTTGGCTGATCTGGCTGCCTAGACAGGTGTCCCTGTCCTCCCTCCTGGCTCCATGTGTCCCTGCTCGTGCTGAAGCTCAGCTGATGAGGATGACTTTCCCCATACGAAAGGGGACGAGTCTCTGGCCAGCTGCTGTACTCTCCTGTTAGAGCCTCCGAACAAGCCCTCAAGTGTGCTCTTGTGTCCACGGCAGTCTAATTCTTACTCTTCTGCCCTGGGTTTACTTGGCAGCCTGGTAATGACTACAGACCTTGTCTATGAGAAATAATTTTAAATGAATAAAATCAAATGCACAGTATTACAAAGGAAATCAATTGTATAGAAATAATAGCAAAATAGTTTTCAGACTGTGCGATACAGCAAGAGCTGAGTTACCTGTAACATTAAATAAAGAGTGGGAGGCCTGACTATGTCCAGTGGGAGACTGCGGTGAGTATGATACCGTGCTGAGTTCCCTACTGGAGCAGCAGCAGCAGAAGGATGTGGCAGTACTGGGAATTCTATGGTGACAAAGACCTATGATGTCTGGCACAACCTGTCCACTACCTGCACTTTAAAGGACTTGCCTACTCAGTATACGGCATGGCCAGGACCATCTGATGCCTGTTTAATTCCTGCATCTCCAGCTGCTGGGAAACAAAGGGGTGGCACAGTGACCTCCACTTCTCCATGTCATGTTCAGGTAGCCTTCCCCGAGCAGCGGGTGTAGAACGGTGAATGATTCTGACCTGACACAATGTAGGCTCTGGACCTGGGCTGCCTTACCTGATACCACAGAACTGTTGTAGGCCAGGGCAAACCGCTCATCAAAAACAAACAGCTTCCCTTTGTAAAACCCATCAGGAAACTCTTCTAGGTATTTGTGGATGCCACCCTTGAGCTGAAACACTTCCTTACACACTCCCTGGATATAGACAAAAATATATCAAGATGTTGAAAAAAACAAAGAGACTGCCTGTGCCCATCAGTCAGGGGCTCCCCATGGCCTCCTGAGAGTGTGGAAAATGCTGAGCAAAGGGTCAAAGAACCACCTGGCCAGACTCTGCCTTCTGGGGAGATGGTGATGACAGCAGTTGGGCCCCTTCACCTTCTAAGATCCTGGGAAGCCTAACTATTTTTGCTACCCCTAAATATAGGAGGGCATCTGTTGGGACATGTAATGTTACTGAATTTGCTCTTCTTGGGATCAGGCACACAGATTAAGAAAGGGGAGCCACTCAGCTAAGCTTGCTCTTTTGTACTTAATGAGTCTTCTAAGTACTGGTTGGAGACTTAAGAAGCTCAGGTTTAGACTTACAAACCCCATGCTGGAGCTGTGCCAGGAAAGTAAATCCTTCAGCCGGCTAGGGGAGGAGGGGCTGAGCAGGGGGTAAAGGGGTGGGAGTGAGGGTGGGAGGCTCCACACAGGCTGGTGATGGTGGAGCTGGCTCACCCGTGTGCTGGGCCCGCAGAGGCTCACCTTGGCTCTGAGGTAGGCAGAACCCCGCTCGCAGCGGATGCCCCCAGTGCAGTACATCAGCACCCTCTTCTGCCTGAAAATGTCAAGGTTTTTGTCAACGTAGCTAGGGAAGTAACTGAATTTCCTGATGTCTGGTGCTAAGCAGCCCTGGAATCGTCCCTACAACACAGGGACAGAAGGTAATGATTAGAAAAATGTACCTGCTGGGAACTCAGTTCTTTCTGTATAACAACCCCCATCTTTGCAACAGCAACAAGCATTTGCTACCCAAGGTTTGCATCCCACACTCTTACCCTTTAACCTCAACATCTGGAACTAGACACAGGACTGGGATTGTGTGTTCCCTTCTTACAGATCCCTCAGGGGAATGGTCTAGGTTACAGTGGCAGCTTTTACAAGGTCAGCAGCACATGCTAATGGGAGGTTCATGGTAAACAAAATCATTTTATATGCCAAGATTTCTTTAACTTGTATTGTCTTAGACTTTCTCAACAGACTTGGAGTTTAAGACTTATGTTCTCCCTGATGCTGCTGGTACAGGAAGGAGACTGATGTGGCTAAAGGTTCCACATGGGACATACATTGTGCTGTGCAAGGCACACCCACCCTTTCATGCCACTCAGTTCTGGCTTTTACTTACTATTTTGCTTTCATAGAAGTTTCTGCAGTCCAGTAGGATAGTATCACCCTGTTCCTGATTTGCCTGCGATAAAAACTTTTCTATTTCTTTATGAAATTCACCAGGAGATAAATGGATTCCTAAAATCAAGCCAAACAATTACATTAAAACAACAGGGAAATCTAATCACAACTGCCCTGACCTGACTGAAGCATTGACTCAGCTTCTTCCCACCTAACCCTCCTTTCATCAATTACCATGGAAACGGATGACACTATCTGACCATCAGGATAAAATGTCCCAGTATCCCAGGCAATGCCATCTCCTTGCTCTAACCTGAGACTACAGAGCTCCAACAGTTCAGAAATAAGAAATAAGGTTTTCTTAAACCACATGCTTGGGGATTTATTTGGAGTGCTGTTCTGCTATGTGCTGTTGTGGTCACTAGTGAGTCAGGAAATGGACAGTGTCCTACAGTCAATGTCCATAAAGGAGCTTCAATACATTCAGGATTCACTACAGTCTACAAACTGTCAAGTAACAAAGTTGACCCCAAATTCAAGGCTAAAACCTGGGCTTAGGCTAAGGCAGTTGAGAGCATGATGTTATGGCAACTTTGAGCTTGTGTGTGTTTGGTAATAGGGTAAGAAGAATGTATCTGAATTTGTGTGCACGCAAAAGGGAAAAGGGCGGGCGGAGTTGACACCACACACAGGAAAGGAAGTGAGAGGAAAAGAAGCCATACATCAGGAGAGACAAGGATGGAGATGGGTATTAAAGGGACTGAGAGAAAGGACTCTAGTCTGTGTGCTTTGTCTCTAGACCCTCAGGACAGGACAGAAATCCCAGCATCTTACTAATTGTGAGCATCGGGAGCCTGATTCTATTGGGCATGAATCCCAACAACTACTTGATAATTCTCCAAACCTGGAGAGCACAGTCTCGTTTTCTAACTCTCAAAGCTAAAATTATAGAATGTAACCAGGTCTGATGCTACTCAGGTAGTGTCACATAATTGCATGGGTCCCAAAACAATGATGTCAAAAATGAGGTTCAGAACTGTGATGAGAATCATGGAAATTCTCTTTGTCTTCTCCCGGCAGGGAGTTTCGGGAGCCAAATGTGTTCCCTGCTTCTGCTGTTACTACTGCTGCTCTTCTGGCAGAGAGGGTCCAAACAGACAGGGACCCAGATGGACATGTTGACAAGAGGTCCCTTTAAACCACCTGCTTGAGCTGAAGGCAGCCCAGGCCAGTCTCCCCTCAGCTCCCAAGCAGTGTTCTGCCACACCAAGGAGAGCTGCGTCATACTGCCTCCTGCTAAGATGGGGACACCAAACAGAGACATCCCTACCTGGGTCCTGTCTCTTCATGCATCAGCCTATTTCTAAGATGCTTGTATCTTACCCCATTTCCCTTTAACTTAACTCTTGCCCTTCTTTTTGATATTTACCTATTAAAAATGAATACCTGAGAGGCAGACAGCCCTTTGTTCTTTGAGAGAAAGCAATACTACCTAGGAAGCAGTCATGTGAGTGGAAGGAAAGAAAGGGACTAAGCCTGATGATCAAGGCTGACACAGAGCTGTCAAGCACAGATGTCACTAGTCAATGTGGCTGACAGCCACCTGAGTATACTGTGAGGAAAGTGACCGTAAGTATGACATACACACTGCATCTCAGGGACTTAGTATGAAAAAAGTAAACAAACTCACTAATAGTTTCCTATTCAGTACATACTGACATGCACTGGACACGTTCTGTTAGCTCATTTCACCTATTTCTATTTACACTAGAAGCTGAACACTAATGTAACGGGGCTCCCATATTTCTACAAAACAGCACAGCTCTCACTTTAAATAGCAATCTGGGGAGATAAGTGAGCAGAGGACCACCCTACTGGGATAGAGTTAGTACTATTCCAAGACTGAGGAACTCTACAGACATAAGAGTGGGTGCCTTCAAAACCAACCTGCAGGGTAAGCAAGATGGCTCAGGTAAAGGAACTTGCCTCCAGTCTCATGACTTATCCTCTGACTTCCACATGCTCATTGCAGCCTGCAAGCCCATGCACACGCTCACACACATATATGAGTGTATCTCCAGGAGATACAGCCAGCTGAGGACTACCCCATGGGATACAGTTAACACTATCCAGATTCTGAGAAACTCTACAAAACAAGTGACTAAGACCTTTGAAGGCCAATCTGTAGAGCTGAATATATAAACTTAGAGACTTTTTTTTTGCTGTTGAAGAGATCTTCAATCTGTTTTCTGTTTGTGTGGAGGTCAGAGGACAAGTTCAGGCATCAGTGTTCTCCTTCCATCCTGTTTGTAAGGGACTCCTGTGTGCCCACTGGCCTGAGCCTCAGAACCTCCTGTTTCTGCTTCCCATATCACAGCAGGAGCACTGGGATTGCAGATGTGATCACTGGGACCAGCTTTACATGGGTTCTGGGGACTGGAGCTTAGGTCCCCACTCTTGAGTGACAAGTGCTTTATCCAGTGAACCATCTTAGCTCCTCTTATTTAATCCTAATAGAAACTTAAGAATCATGACACAACTGGGCATTCACTGACAAGATATTCATTAAGTAATTACTGCTAAAATGTTTTAGACATGGTTAATAGTAAAACTTAACTGTTAATCTTTTAGAGGTATCTACTGAAGCATTTATGAGTGAAATAACATGGCACAGAGGTTCTCTTTAAAGTGACCTAGGATGAGAGAAAGGGAAGGGGTCAGAGGACAGTTTGCCATGGATGTTTAGCTGCTGAGGCTGCTATGGAAGTTCATTCTATTATTTCCCCTGCTCTAGTTAACGTTTGGAAATTTTCATGGTAAAACGTAAAACAAAACCAAAAATCCCACCACACAAATGTCTTTCAGTAATCTCTAGTAAGCACAGGGAAGCAGGGGTCAAATGTTTGAGAACAATGCTTTGGTTCTGAAAGCTATTTGCTTACCATGGTAAAAGCCCATGTGCTCTTTTTGCTGATGAGCTATTTGTAGGTAATAACCACATGGCTTTCAAATTGCTCTCTCTGGAAAGAGGAAACAACTTGCCAAACTATCACCAAGAAAAATGTGCTGTGGGTCTAAAGGTGAACCTTTAGTTACCATAAGCACCACAGACGCCTGTTTAAGTCCTGGATAGGCAGAGTTAGCCACCCTACGGCTATTTTAAATAGAAGATTGACTACAGTTTCTTCTGATCAGTGTCTTTCTTATTTGTCTATGACAAAAAGCACAGTTCTTTAAAACATAAGCATACCAGGGTTCTTGTAGGAGACCTGGCTGGGGCTGATCCCCATAGGCACGATCTCTTCAAACACACCGACTCGCAATTCCGGGAAGCAGTGAGCTCCACCTTTGCTGCTCTAGCCAAGGAGAAATGAGACAGTTTACTTCTCCCACTGCCAGCCAAAGACAAGTGCCAAATGTAAGAATTATCGTCTGTTTTATAGTGTGATAGTTGAAGTTTTAAACCTCAAATTAGGAGAAAAAAAGGAACTGTCAATGGAGATAAAGCTATGGTTCAGAATGTTCCAGATGATTCAATGTTAATAAAAGCTTACTGTGACATTTCCACATGCAGGAACATTGTGTTTGTATGGCTATGTACATGTAACTCTGCACCACCGAGCCATTCACATGTGATCACACAGCAGGCAGCTTTTGCTCTGGAGCAATGACAGCTAGTGTCTTGCTGTGATCAGCATAAGAATTAGTGAGGTGCTCTCGCCAGCTTATCACTGTGATGAAGCATAAAGTTCTTAGACATAGCACCTTTGCCGAAAGAACCACAACTTTATTCTCATATGGTGTCAACTTTTTCAGGTTTACTAAAACCATAGTCCCCTCTGCCTAACTACGTTCTGCCCTATAACAGGCCAAGGCAGTTTCTTTATTCATTAATGTTAATCTCAGCATACAGAGGGGACTCCCACATCAGTACCTCACAGAGATCTGCGAAAACAGTCTCTCCAGTAAAAACATATAGGTTTTAGTTCCCAGCTTGTTTAACTGTAACATCCTTATAGGAAGGGAGACTAGGGTGTAGGAAGGGTACTGACTGATCCAAGGTGACACAGTCACTTGATGGAAACAGTGACAAGCATGCTTGTTTTACTGCACTGGCTTGGAACTCAAATGGAAAGGAAGGCATTTGTCTGGCTCTGTATGCACCCTTCAATGGCCCACAAAAGCAGACTGCTCTAGCTTTAGTTCACTTTCTTTTTCTCTTACCTTAAAATCTTCCTCACACAGGTAATCCTTAAACAATGGGCAAGAAAGCATGACCTCCACGTAGAGTCTGGTGGCCACTTTACTTCCTCCAACAGTTCCATTGATTCCTTCAGTAGCGATCCGAATCTGAGACACAGACGGTGGGAGAAGGGTGCAGTCTTAGCTTGGTTAACTTCCCAGGACCAACTAAAGGTCCCTTTCATGTCAGTGAGCCTAACAGGAAGAGTAGAGGCCCTGCTGTGGCCACCACAGTATTACAAGACAGAGGCACGTGTGCCCCTCCCTCTGAAGCAGTGTGGCCCACTGGTCAGTTGAGGAATTCAGTCCACATGTACCAAACAAGAAAACAGGACTGAGAACTCTGGAAAGCCTATTTGCTCCAGAGCTCCAACGGCCCAGTAGCCAAAGGGGATCCTGAGAGAAACCTAAACCCAGGCTGTAGAAGAGCTCCCAGGGGCTAGGGTAGAAGATGAGTTCCACCACTTCCTCACAGGGGGCCCAAGAAGCTTCAACTTTGATGTCTCCATGCTACTTGCATAGGTATGAGAATGCCAAAAGTGAATTAAAAAAAAACTTCTAAAGAGGAAACTTATCTGACAGTGGAATATGCAGGTCCTCTCTGCATGAAGGCTGAAGGAACGCCACCATCCCATACCTCTCGGCTGGAATTCAAGTTATGTTTTGTCCACTGAGGTACCCTGTGACTGTATCGATGCCTGTCACATGGTGGGCTCAGTGTCCACTGAGTAAATGCATGTGCACCCACATCTGGGGCTCTCTGGCTTCTCTAATCTGAAAGTGTCTTTGAAACACTTCACTGGGAAGGGAATATAAGAGTTTGGGCTAGGGCATGCGTCGAGGCCCGAGCTGAGTGTCCTGGTAAAATCCTGCAGGTGAGCTTACAGATGGAGCAGCTTTATAAGGAGCCACCCATCTCCAGAGCAAGGTGCTAGACAATGCCAGCCGGTGCACCATACGATCTCCAAAGACAACAGATTCAATCCAAGGTACAGAACTGTTGCCACTATTCACACATGAATACATCCAAAGGGGAAAGTTCTATGCTCATTTTCAGGGTCCGGAAAAGACAAGGGAGTTGTTGTCTCACTTGATCCAACTCTAGGCCATGCTACAAGCCAATGCCAACTGACTGGTAATAACTACCCAGAGAAGTAGCCTGATTACCACTGACTCCCTGAGAAAGAGAGCTGTAGCTGGGTGTGCTAGAGCACACCTTTGATCCCAGCACTCGGGAAGCAGAGGCAGGAGGATCTGAGTTTGAAGCCAGCCTGGTCTACAGAGTGAGTTCCAGGACAACCAGGGCTACATAGAGAAACCCTTTCTTGAAAAACAAACAAACAAACAAAGAAACAAACAAACAAAGAGGACTGCAGTCCAAGGGAGCCTGCTCTGGGTGTGAGGCAGAGTGCACAGCCATCTCTGTTCTACAGGCTACCGCACCTAACACCGACTAATAGGAGACTACACACACACACAAAAAAAACCCAGCTGTGAGCCAGCAAAGTCGGGAAATCCATCTGAAAACAGTCAACTGAGGTGATGATGAATGCACATTTTTAAGTGGCTGTTTCTGGGTTGGCGGGCAAGTTCTTTTCTATTTCATTTTAATCTCAGAAACCAAATGCATGCCATGCACATCTACTGCCTTGGACGGAGTCATCTCTAAACTCACTCAGTAGCCTTGCAATATCTAGATTCCCAACAAGTTTCAAAGATGCTCTTTTGGAGAAAGGCCTTGTATGTAAGAAACTGAGACAAGCAATAGTTGGCATTGTGGAACACCTGCTGAGACAGCTCTATATTATAATCTCAAGGGGCAGATGGGGCTCTCCAGTCCACAGACAAGAAAATGGCAGCTACAGCTGCAGAGAAATCATGTAACTTGCTCAAGGGCAAAGAACTGGTAACTTGTTGAACCATGACTCAACTCTTGTAGGATTCAAATCTTATCATTTGTCAAATGTATTCCTTCAAATTTTATTAATTAATGCATTCATTTTATGTATATGTGTATTTGACTGCGTGTATGTATTTGTACAAGTGTGTGCAGGAGTCCGTGAAAGTCAGAAAAGGGCATCGGCCCCCTCCGGAACTCCAGTTATAGACCACTGTGAGCTGCCATGTGGGGTCTGAGAATTGAACCCATGTTCACCAGAAGAGCAGTAAGTGCTCTTAACTGTTGAGCCATATCTACAGCTCATTCTCAAATTTCTTGAGGTCATATGATGTACAGCAAGGAGCATTTATATCCCCCTTTTCCTTGCCTAAGAATCAATATTGTCAAATCCTAGGACACTAAATATGTCACCAAACTGGCCAAGTCTTTGAAGTCTAGACATTTGGATTTGAGATCCAGGAAGATGCTGCCACCTGGAAGACAGGATTACTCACTGCTAGGGTGCCACAGGCTGGGCCCAAAAGAAAAGACCTCCTTGACCAAGAGACCCCTTTTTTCTCTCTGTATGTAGCCTAGCCTCCTCTTGAAATTACAGCAATCCTCCTGCCTCAGCCTCCTAAGTGAGGAAATTACAAGTATGTACCACCACACCTAGCTTTAAACCAAAATAAGACTGATTTCATGCTTATGTACATTTTGTATGAACAGTTATCTTCTTGGTGTGAAAGCTCACTGAACAGAGATGGCAATATATATTCAGAACATAAATACTTATCGGTTTTCAAATTATGTGCTAGGAATTAGGGATACAGTTGTTGAAAAGTAATCCCCCTCCCCTTCCCGCCCCCCTTGACGGAAGGAGGTCAAGATGCAAAGAGTTAAAACAGGTGAGTGCTATGAGGGCATCACAGGTACCCTGGAAGACATGGGGGAAATGAATTCAGATGGGAGGTCAGGAAAGGTTTCAGAGAAAGTGTCAACAGTCAAATTAGATAGGGAATCAGGGTGGGTGTGGGAGTGAGCCTTGAAGACAATTTGCCTAGGAAATAAAAAGGCAACCAAAACAAATTTTGGTGGGTCCCAGGAAACTGAAGGACACACTGGAGTGTGGAGAGTGGGTAAGGCCAAAGGCCCAGCACTACGGTAGCTAGGCTGTTAAGGAGGGGGCCTACCTGGTGCTGCTGAAACTGCTCTAACAAGACTATTCTGGCTGCTGCGTGGAGAGCAGATTAAATGGAGGGTGGGACTGGGGGCTGGAGGCTAGTCTGGAAGTTACCACATGGACAAGTGGCAGCTTGGTCAAGGGTGGCAGAAGAAAAGAAAATGGAGTCGAGGATTATTGCAGGGCAGGGTGTGGTGAGGAACTGAATGGGGTGAGCAGTACCAGTACTTGTCAAACACAGGTGTTGAAAATGTCACTGACCAATCGGTTTATTAGTAATTGGGGTGTGGAAGAACCTCAAAAGGCTTCTACTTCACTTCCTTCTGATTTAAATTTTGAAAATTATTTAATAGACATGTACATGGAGAATAGACCACAAACAACATTTTGCAAAAATAAATGCTGTCCTCTCATGCAGAGATGAATATTACCATCTGGGAATATACTTCCTCTCATCTTTATACACACATACACACACACTCATGGGTATGCTAGGAACATGCAGTCTTCCCAGACAGTCTCCAGTCCTTAGAGTGCCCGGTATGTGCTTGCACCAGCAGTGAGACTACATCAACTGAGAAAAGCTGCTGGCCCCATGAGGCCTTGTGCTGTGAGTGAGACAGGTTCCACTGTCAGGCTGTGATAGTCTCTGAGCAGGCGCACAGGCAGAGTTGTGAGGACAACTTCCATTGTACTTCTGAGGAAACAGCACTGGAGCAGCGCTCTGAGAGGGTGTGAGGCGTGCCCAGGAGGAGAGGCCTCATAGAAGGGAAGGAGGTACAAATGCCAGTACCTGAGGTTCTGAAAGACCTGATTCTAGGAAAATCAATGCTATACTTAAAAATCACACCTACATGCGGAGGCTTTTGAGTACAGAACATCTGTCTCCGCCATCAGCAAACTGTCAGCATACAGATGTATCAGAACACAGCCATATCTACTCCTTTATGTACCACGCATGAATGCTTTCAATCTACAACAGTAATGAGTGTTATAGGAGGCAACTTGTTCGTTTCCTGGCTGCTCAGACTTCCGAAATAATCACACAGAAACTTTATTATTTGCAATACTGTTTGGCCAATAGCTTAAGTGTATTGCTAGCTAGCTCTTACATCTAGAATTAACCCATTTCCATTATTTTATATTTGACCATGAGGGCTGTGGTCTACTGGCAAGGTTCCAGCTGACAGCTCACATCATTTCCCTCTGGCGGCTCCATGGTGTTTCCTGACTCCTCCTTCTTTCTCCCAGCATTCTGTTTATTCATCGTCACGTCACCCTCCCTCTCCCCTACCCCCATCTAGCTCTACTCTACCCCATCACAGGCCAAGGCAGATTCTTTACTCATTTAACCAATAAAAGCAACACAAATAAAGAAGGGAATCCCACATCAAGTGAGTAGAGGTGTTTTTTTTTTTAAAAAAGCCTAAAATATTTACTATATGACCCTTTAGGTATAGTTGACTGACTCCTGGTCTATAAAATAACGTATCAACAGCTGTTTAATACTTCACTAGAATGCCAAGCAGGATTTCCCTTATTCTGAGAATGGGGAGTGAAAACTACCACAAAAAGCACAGCTCCTGCAGTCCAGAGTTAAGGGCACAGGTAAGGCTGTGCAGTGTATGGATGCAGCAGGGCACATGTGTAGCAGGCCTTACCTTGCCTGTGAGGTGCAGGTGCTGGCATAGAGCTGTCTGCCAGGCACAAACCCAGCGGGGGTCCTCCACTTCACAGTAGCAGTAATACAGGAGCACCTCCCCATCCTCGTTGCTCTGGTCGGAGGGCAAGAGCACCTGAGTCACAAGGAGGTCACAGTTCCCAGTAAATCTATGCAGAAATGGGAGAACACAAAGATGGAATAACTTATACCTGTGTTCTTATTATTCTCCTAACATTCTCTTTCATATTTTCTCTACACAGGAGAGTGTCTGCATAGGACTTACTTCTTACATTACAGAAAGCAAATCTGCTTTACTGTCCTCACTTACCACTCACACCCAAGAGACAGATATTATTAACCCCACTTTATGGCAAGCTGGAAATGAGCCAATTGTGCCTTATCCTTAATCAGAAGGCAGCATCTGGTTTGATTGGCCACGATATTGGCCATTGATTCATGATGAAAAAGTTTGACTTCCATTTTTTCATATAATCCACTTACCTATGAGACATGTTATTTTAAATTTTTTTTGGGGGGGAGGTGGGTGGTTCAAGACAGAGTTTCTCTGTGTAGCAGCGCTGGCTGTCCTGGAACTTGCTTTGTAGACCAGGTTGGTCTGACTCACAGAGATCCACCTGCCTCTGCCTTCCATGCGCTACCATTGCCCAGCTGAGAGATATGTTAGTATTGGCCATACAAGACAAGCCTTTCTGTCAGCATGCTCACACAGTAGCACTAAGAAGATATCAGTACTTTAGGAGACCAGAGAAGAGTATAATACAATTTAAAAGTAGACTTAAAAAACTCAAAGCAAAGGAAAATTTAGACTCTGAAAGTTCAGCATGTGGAATAATGCATTCTCCAAATAATCTTTTAAAAAACATTTTATGTATTTACTATGTTTATGTATGAGATGTTTTGCGTACATGTATGTCTGTGTGTCATATGCATACAGTGCCCACAGAAGCCAGAAGAGGGCATCAGATATCCTTGAGTTAAAGACAGTTGTGAGCCACCAGGTTTGTTCGGGGAATCAAACTGCATTCCGTGGAAAAGTAGTCAATTCTCTTAACCACTGAGCCATCTCTCCAAGCCCTTCCCAAAAATCTTGATGAATGATTTATCTGTCTGAAAGTATAGTTCTGAATTCATCAGTACATGGACCAAACAAATCTGTTTGATTCTTGCCTACTCCATTTATTTAGACATTTTAAATCAAAGTATAACTTACAATGAAACTCAAGCATACATTCCCATTCAAACCCTCAGAAAGAAGCTTTCTATCATTACAGAATGGCTTTGCCCTCCACTCATGCAGCCACAAAGCAGACTCTTCTGTGTGGCTTCTGGCCTCTCAGCATAAAGATCTGACAAATCATTTCACACACAGCCTTGTATTACCCACTGTCCACGGTTCTTACTGCACAATGTTCTTTTTTTATTTTTTTGTTTTCCTGTGTGACAGCCCTGGCTGTCTTGGAACTCGCTCTGTAGATCAGGCTAGCCTTGAGCTGTGATCTGGCAGCCTCTGCCTTTCAGTGCTGGGATTAAAGGCGTGCGGCAGTGCACCATATTCTAACATGACTGCATTCACCCTTTCATGCTCCTGCTATCACTATCTACAATTGTTTCCATTTCAACTGAATTCCAATTCAACTGCATTCCAATTCGTATTTCAAATTATTTTTATTTTTTTAATCTTTGTGTGTATATGGTATGAATGTGTTTATGTGTGAATGCAGGCACATGGGTGTCATAGTGTGTATGTGGAAGTCAGAGGACAATCTTGGATGTCAGTCCTCACCTTCCACCTTGATTGAGACAGTCTCTTGTTCTTTACTGTGTGTACCCAATGCTTGCTGGCCTGTGAGCTTTTGGTGATCCTGTTCCTGCCTCCATTTTGCTGTAGGAGCACTAAGATGTCCATAAGCACCACCATGCCTGGCTTTACATGGGTCCTGGGATTCAAATTCAGGTCCTCATATTTACAGGGCAAGCATTTCCCCAGTGAATCATTTCTCAAGTCCCTATCATTTTAAAATATAACTAGTTTATTTTTAGTTAGTAGACAAAATAATAGGTTGTTTCCAATACTTTGTTATTACAAATAAAACTGCCACAAACATTCATGTTTAGGCTTTTGTGGGCATATGTTTTTATTTTTGTTTATTATATACCCAGGAGTGGATCACTGAGAAGATGTCTAAATTTTAAAAAGAACCTGCCAAACTCTTTCCTAGAATGGTGGGCCCATTTCTACTCTCACCAGCAATGACTGGGCATTTTAGTTGCTTCACCATGTCACCTGTATTTGCCAAGGTTGGTCTTTCTCATTTTATCCATTTTAGTAGGTTAACTGTAGTATATCATTGTGGTTGGAAAATATTTTAAAAGCAAACCAAAATACAGAATGAAAAACTTACCTGCTCAGCTCATCAGGGCTAAAGCGACTTACATCAGGGAGCCAAGCAGTCACTTCCTCACTAGGAGTGAGATAGTCTTTAGGAGGGTTCTTCTTGTCTGTGGATTTAAGACTCTGTGAAGCACTCAATGCTGCAGTTAGCTGCTTCAGAACAGAAGCAGTCTGCTGGTAAACTTCTTCAGCATGCTGTGTTGCCACATGTCTGTGGATGCTGGTCTGGTCCACAAATAGCTGCTGACAGCATCTCCACTGTTTTCCTTTAAATTCGTAAGAAGGTGCTGGAACTTGTTTGGTTTTGACAAGAAGGGCAAAGGCCTGCAATTCACATTTCAAATAACATCATTCATTATTTAATAGCCTTAGGTCTAGGGGTAACAAAAGTTTCACTTAATCTCTTATATTACTTTTCATGGGGATAGGGAGGTTCTAGTTTGGCATCCTGCCAGTCTATGAAGAATTCCAAGAGCAAGAACAAGGGCTTGTATTGCTTCCAGCAACCTCATACATTGACTTTGGGAAGGTAAGGTATGGCTTTGTATCCTGGCCTTCCACACCTGTGCATTCAACATCTATGTTCTTCTGCACACGTAGGGGATATAGACAAATCTGGACACCTTACTGCCTCTACCTTCCAGAGTCCCTGTCCACACTGGTCTCTGAGATGGGAGGGTCCTCTGGTTCCTCTAAGACAGTAATTCTCAACCTTCCTAAAGCTGTGACCCTTTAATACAGTTCCTCACGTTGTGGTTACCCCAACCATAAAATGATTACATTGCTACTTTATAACTGTAATTTTGCTAGTGTTATGAATCATACTGTAAATATCTAATATGCATGATATTTGGTATGCGGCCCCAAGTGGAGAACTGCTGCTCTGTCAAAGTACTTTTAAACACTCCAAAGGTCACTGCAGAGACCCTTCTGACATTAGTAAATGCTATTTTTCTACTTGATGGTTATAAAATTACGATTTTAATGTTTCCACTTAGTTGTAAATATTGGCTCTGCTACTTGCCTTTGAAAACAAATGTGAGGAAGTTATTCAGCCTGGGGGTGCCAAATTTCTACTTGGAAAAAGTAAATCAAAGGATTACATAAATGTTAAGCATCATAATAGAATTATGCCCTTGTCTAATACAGAACAGAGACACAATGACTCCCGAGTGTTTCCCATCCTGCTCCCAGCCTCATCATTTTCTATTTCTTTTACAATCTTAGTTCAAATGAACCAGTTTCTTTACTGTTCCTTAGTGTTATTTGAACACCCCTGCCCCCAGCCTAGTTTATGCTCAGCTTAGTCTCTGGAATACTCTTCTTTTGTAAGTCACCAAAATCTTATCTAATCAAAAAGATGCCCATTCTTTGAAGCATACACTTAAGGCAACTGCAGCCTAAATTAGGTAAGTATCCCTCAGGAAACTGGCAAGACTGTTCTAAAGTAACAACTTCTTATTGCTCATCCATCAAGATCATTTTCCTTTCTTCCTGAGAAACTGGATTTCCTAGCCTTTGCAATTAAGGCTGCACAACTCTTTCCTCATGGAAGTGGCACGTTACAACTCTTCTGGTCCATAAAAGCCTCCCATGTCTCTCTCTCTCTCCCCTCCCCCCCTCTCTCTCCCCCCAGCTTTACTGGAGTGGGAACTTTGGAAATATGTTGAGGCCTGCAGAGGTAACATTAGCCTGGATTCTTGCAACCTGTGTGTTACTGAAGATGCCTCATCTCCCAAGTCCAAATTCCTAGTGTGCTCTATCCATTATAGGTATGAAGCCATTAATTGTGGAGCCTTGGCTACCACAATTAATACATTAGAAATTTCTACAAGACTTAATGAGGAAGAACACGGAGCAAGTGTATCAACACATATGTAACAAAAACAAAGGGTGGTGCACACCTTTAATCCCAGCAGAGGCGAATGGATCTGAGTTCAAGGACAGTCTGAGTTCTAGGCCAGCCAAGGTTACAAAGTAAGACTACCTTCAAAAATAAATAAAAAACAGTAACAGAACATTTTCAAGTCTTTTCTTCCACATCCTACATCTAATCCATCAACTCTTATTTCCAAAGACACCAAAAATCTAACCATTTCTTCCTTGGCTACCATTCCACTGACCCCAGCCACCATCACTCTTCTCCGGATTATTATAATAGTTTCTTAGCCTCCCTCTTTCCATACTGTCACCACTTGTTTTCCATTCAGTCAAAATGCTTTTTTTAAAATCCAGATCAAGCCAGGCATGGTGACATATGGATCTCTGAGTTTGAGGCCGGTCTGGTCCACAGACCAAGTTCTAAGATGGCCAGGGTTACACAGAAAAACCCTGTCTTGAAACAACAAACAAAAATTCAAACAAAAACCTAGACCAGATATCATTCCACTGCTCAAAATTCCCCAGAGGCTCTCTTTCTATCCTCTAGGAAGTCCCCAATAACCTGGTTCCTTCCCCTGCTCCTACCCCATCCCGTTTCAGCCTCTTGGCTTTTGCTCAAACACAGCATGCAGGCTTCTGTATTACCTACAGCCTTTGCACTGGATCCTTCTCCCTCCAGTTTGTCATTCTATACATCTTCAAATCTCACCTATTGATGAGAACTTTTTCTGACCATCCTAAGTTAGAGAACAAGCTGATATCTCTTTAAACTTCTCTAACTTTTCCCTATAACACTTACATCATTTAAGATATTATTTATAATTATATTACTGTAGTAAAAGTTTGTGGGTATCTATTAAAGTTCCTATTACAGTTATTACATAATTATTACCTATACATAAAGTCTTCTACAAGATGACTTGACTCTGCAAAAGGTAAAAATAAAACAGATAGCAAAATATACTACCAGAAGGAAGTATATATTCCTCTTTCTAGAACACTACCAATTATCTAACAAAGACATCAAGAACCTCAAAATATTCAAATGGTTTAACCCATTTTAGGGACTATTCTGAAGGATGGAGCTGAATTTCAGGTAAATATCAGTAAAACACTGCAAGTAACAGACAGTGTTCCTTTTAAAAAAGGAAATCATAAATTATGGAGTACTACTTACTTTGGGCAATTAAACAGTTTTCAAGTTTAGTATGAAGCTTTTCATGGAAAAATATTCCTGACACTTTACTTGAAAGCACTGGCTAGAATCAGCTGACACAGTGTAGCCCCAGTGACACCTTAGGCACACTGGGAAAGATCAGAAGGGAATGAAATGCATTGGTGTCTTGCTGTCCCTCTGCCCCAGAAACTAACTGCAATGGTGTTGAGACTTGACTTCTCTTTGCATCTCCTTCCGTCCTGGCAACTACAGCTGAGTATCACATTGTTTTCATAAACATTATTTATGGTCATTGTTAAAAAATTCAACACAAGGGGCTGGAGAGATGGTTTAGCTGTTAAGAGCACTGGCTGCTCTTCCAGAGGTCCTGAGTTCAATTCCCAGAAACCACATGGTGGCTCACAACCATCTCTAATGGGATCTAGTGCCCTCTTCTGGCATAAAGATATACATGTAGGTAGAACATTCATATACATAAAATAAATAAATTTAAAAAAGCAAAAAAAAAATTTAATACAAAATTCTCTTAACTAATTATCAACTGAAACACACTGAGGGGCTCCCAGTACCTGCAGTTGGAAGCACCGAGAATTAGCATGAACATATGTGGCTTTCTTCACCTATCCACTTAGGTGTAGAGAAGAAAAATGGGATCAAATTGGATCAAGTTTGAAACTATATACACGGGTCAGTGTAAGCTCTCAACTAGAAAGCATATAAATGGCCTATGTCTAATTGGTATCTAATTTTTTACTGTCAACATTTTAAATATTGCTCCCCTGCTAAAAAGCAAGATAAATGCTACTTTATTTTTGTGTATTTTTAATTAGTGCTAAGGCTGAATTTTTTCCTACTTTTCCTGACTTGTTAGTTTATATGTATTATCTGTTTTCCTTTTGAAAAAAATTTAAACTTTATAATTGCGGGGAGGGGCACAAGCCATGGTGCACACTTGAAAGCCAGAGAACAACTCTACGGCATCAATCCCCCCACCCCTACGTGGGCTACAGCTGGGTCAGAGGTGAAGCACATCACTCACGGACCTTCCTCACCTTGGGTAGACTGGGTCTGCCGTCTGCAGGGTGGGGCTTTTTTAGTGTTTCTTAGAGCTGAGCTTTCATGGCAGGCCACAAGAAAAGGAGATGGCACTGTTAGCACCGTGGTTTCCTTCCCAACCACTGGCGAATGAAATGGGAGACCTAGCAGACAGTTCCCTCCACTATCCAACTGAAATGAACAGAGTTGGTTAACAGAGCATCAGCACTGTGGAGCACCTGGGAGAACATGTAACAGGAACACAGCATTTCTTCCAGGACAAAGAAAGCAACTCTAAATCTCATGGAAGGAAATAGGAGTCAAAGCCAAACTGAGTCCATCTTCAAAACAACTCTTATTTATAATTTTCAAGAACGTCATGGCTATGACTTGAGAGAAAAATTTAGTGTTCTAGTTGAAAGACCAAGCGAGACATGGTGGTATGTGCCTGTAATCCCGTGCCCCGGCACTCACTGGAAATGCAGGTATGAGTTCAAGGTCAGCATTGGCTAGGGAGCCAAAAAGGAAGGACTAAGGTGTGGTAACCAAACCCAGGGAGTGGGCACTGTAACCAGCTCAGTTTCTGTGGAACCAGGTGAGCCTCCTGTATTGAGATGAATGGTGAGTATCAACAGAGCCTTTGGACAAGGCCAGCATATGCATTATTTATAAAATCCTTCTCACATTTCTCTAAGTTTGAAATTATTGCAAAATAATACTGGTAAAGGACCTCTGTAACCTCTGAATTTCATTTTCAAGGATATCTGTATAAGACTATGCTGTGGATTATGCTCATTGTTAATAAAAAACCAACTAGCCAGTAGCTGGGCAGGAAAAGATTCCAGACTAGGAGAATTCTGGGAAGAGGAAGGATGGAGTCAGAGAGTTGCCTGCAAAGGCAGAGAAGCAAGATGAGAATGTACTGAGAAAAGGTAACAAGCCATGTAGGCTAAACATAGATAGGAATTATGGGTTAATTTAAGGGTAAGAGTTAGCTAGTAATAAGCCTGAGCTACGAACCAGGCATTTATAAGTCATATTAAGCCTCTGTGTTGGTTACTTGGGACCAGGCAGTCAGGACAGGAACAGGACACGTCTGATTATAAGACTGATTTAAGAGCCAGGCAGTGGTGGCACATGCCTTTAATCCTAGCACTCAGGAGGCAGAGGCGGGCAGATCTCTGTGAGTTTGAGGCCAG